>JAULJZ010111267.1:0-11534 GCA_032270985.1 Heliamphora pulchella
CACCCCCCCCCGCCAAACCAATTACACTCCTTTGATTGTATTTGAGAAAATTACAAAAATGCTCATCAAGCATTTTGTCACTTTTTCTCGTGATTATTCTAATTAAATGAATTATAGTGAGCATGTGAAATTAAATGACAGGATGACATGTTAGGATTGAATTTCTCTAAATTACTTTTTGTAAAGTCCAACGGTTTAAAGTAATTATAAATGTATATCTAATTACTTATCACATGCTGAAATTTTGTTGAAACAATTTTTTTATTTTTATATTTCAATATAATTCAATCTCAAATCCATCTTATTCAACCATTTAGCCCCTTCTTTTATCGTATTTGTTACATAGCATTTTGTGCTTATTTAATTTTAAATTAAAATTGTGACTTATAAAAATAATGTTAATAATCATTTTCCTTGGTTAAAAAAGCTCTAGTCCACTACTTCTTGAGCCTATTTGACATAAAGGTTACATTTTGTTGTTGTCTCAATTTGTATGCCTTTTTTTCCCCTTGCTTTTTTCATTAAAAATAGGAACTAGAATTAAGTTAAGTTTGCATATACATATCACTTTTGAAAAACTTAATTTGATAGGAAGAACTTAAACAATTTGATCCATCGGTCATCTTTTTGAAATAGATATTATGACCATGAATTTATTTATTACAAGGCCATATAGCGACACTTACTTCTGAAAGATTAGAGAATGATAAAGAAAAGGAGTGTGAAAGGCAAAATGAATAATGTATCAAAATGAATATGAGGTCAGTTTAGTAATAATTTTACATATTTTAGCAAGAGAGAGAATTTCAAAAAATGCCCCTCTAATTTCAGTTTCAATCCTTTTTAATTATAGCATACTTATTTTTATTTTTGCTTTGTTTTGTTTTGTACCAAATTAGGAGATTTAATAACGAAAATCACTTTTTGTTTTTAATATCATGCCGTCATCATGTGAGAAAATTAGAGGGGCATTTTTTGAAATTATACATCTTTTTCTTCAATCATGTAACATGTGATTCAAAATACAGACACCTTTTTAGGCATCTATTTGTGTATGTATTAATGAATCGTGTACAAATATTTATATTAGTTATGTGTTTTAAATAAAAAAATGTGTATTTAGAATATATAATAAGTTAATTTGATATCCTTAAATAACTGAACTAAACATGTCATATTTGACGACCTTTATTCAGGTATTTAATAATATTAAATTAATTTAATTTTTTACATGAATAATTTACTTCCTAAAGAATATAAAATGGACTGTTTAGATCATAAAAATACAACCATGATGGACTTTACATGATCAAACAACACCCTCTGTTCCAAACTATGAGGGGTTCATTGTTTGAAAATGGTTAGACAAGAAATAAAAAAAGAATAATATACGAAATTGGGAAAAGAGAATAATAAAATAATGACAAACGAAATTATGAAAGGACTAAAAATAAACTAATAGAAAATGATGCACAAGATTAAAATCTTATAATTTACCAATATCACCTATTATTTTCAAGACTAGCTTGTAGTTAATATCACATTATTGTGATTGAATATTCTTATTTATAATTTTGTTTTTCAAAAAAAAATTATGTTCTAAAAATTTTACGCATATCAACAATATATTGAATTATTCATTAGCTGCAAATAAGAATCTCTCATCAATTACAGTTTAGGGTGTTTGGCTAAACTTTTAGGGCTATTTTTTTAGCCTTTTGTTACTAATTTTAGCAATAAATTATAATTTTTTTAAATACCTATAACTTTTGCTACAATTTATAATTATTTTTTCTTCTATTTTAATTACAAGTTAACTGAAAATCTTTGTTTACCGACTGATTTGTATAAATCAATTTTTTTTAAAAATAAACTAAATGTTGCAAAAAGCCTAAACTAATCAATCACAAAAAGAGAAAATATAAATAATCACAATCACACATGAGACGATGATTTTTATGTGAAAAATCCCAAACTGGATAAAAATTACGAGATTACTCCGAGTCTAAAAAATTAAATACTATATCAAATGTTGGTTACAAAGAAATCTTACAACCTTAATGTTGCACCCACAACCAATGGTAATAAATATATCTTTGCCGAATTTACGTGCACCAACTCCTGTACTTGACCGCTACTGAAATCCATCATCGAACTTCAATATTGACGGAATCCTCCACTAGACTTTAACACTTGACAATCCTCTCGAGCGATTTCGCGAACGAGAATAGATCGTTGAAAGTTTGAATCCTTGATGATTGATTTGATTGCGCGAAAGCTAAATGATTATCAAGACTTGCTAATCGGCTTTGAAGCTTTGTTTGTCAATTTGAAAGAACTCCTTGGTGGATAGGGCTTGATATGAATTGATGAGACACCTTTATGAAACACTGGCCTTCATATATTTATAATCTCATGCGAAAACCTAGCTGTAAATGCGCTTTTTAAAATTGTCTCACTGAGGACCGCTCGAGTGGTCTTTTCACTGCTCGAGCGGTGATGCCTACTATGCAGCACCTGCTGCAGAGATGTGAGAAGCCGAGAGCTTTTCAAGACCGCTTGATCCACCGCTTGAGCGGTGTGTTTCCTTTAGCAGTTTTGTGTCATTTTGGTTTCGATTCTTGATTCACTGCAATGCAAAGACATACTTTCAACAGATCAAGTATCAAATATCAACGAATAAAATCTAAATGATTTAAAAATCAATTTATCACAGATTTTTCAAACTCAAAAACGAATAAAACCTAGGTCAAAGTCCGTAACAATATCCCAATTTGGCAATTATGTGACAAAACCTTACATGCAAGAATATTTAATTAAACATGCTAACAGAACGATACATACTGATACGACACAACACAAAACACATACAAACTGATAAGACACAGCTCCCCCTAAAAATGAACTTCCCCACACAAAAAACAAAAAAAACTTTAACTCAAAAATAAATTTAACTATCCCCCTTAATCACACCTATCTATCTATTTTTGTTACAAATTGACAATCAAACACAAGAAAAACAAAACAAATATTTTTAGTAGGGAACATGGAATTAACAATATACTTGGTGCAAATGTGTATTGTGGATAAAGTGAAATTAAGATTACTTGGATAGTGACAAATATAAATCAAATTAACATAAACTAATCATGCTTATCATCGGTAATCACATGCTTATAATTCAACAAACTAAATGGAATAGTTAGATCACTGCACAAGCATCATAAAGGATTGAAGTTAATTTGACCACTCCAAAAGAAATGGAGAAAGAAAGGTCAGGGATCTAGACAAAATACCTGAATCGCTACAATCCGGGTGAATCCTCAAGTGGAGGAATGGTGATTAACCGTCCAATCCTTAGGGAATGTTCCAATTCCAGTCGATGAATCAAGAATTCAGCAGAGATGGTGACCGCTACATTGGCTAAGGTTTCCAAGAGGTTCTTGTAATGGTTGCAGACATCAAAGTTGGCGGTTCCAAGTTTCTAAGTTGGCAGTTCAAGGTTTGGACAATGTAGGTTCACTAATTTGAAGGTTTTGATCATTTGGCTTGGGTACTGTGCTTGGATCATTTCTCGAGGATCATTCTAAAGTACCATTTCACTTGATTTCATCATCGAAAACACCTAGACCAACCTAAGATTAGGTGGGGCTAAATTGGGGTGTCTACATCTAGATGCACTGATCGGCACCGAGGAGGAAGTAAGAGATGCAGCTTGGAAGAACTGTCTCGTTACTCTAGATTCCTTGCTAAACTTTCAACTTTCAGAGGCAGATGAATCTTATGTTGGCGGCGACTCTGTATAGAAAGTTGGGACAGGGGAACTTCACTCAGAGGACGAAGGTCTCGGCCCTACTTTGCTTGCCTCTATGGCTGATGTCCAAGTAGCAGTAGACGCCATTCTGATGCCTATCAGTGCCCCAATGACTGATGTCGTGGCTACTGAAGAGACTCCTGGCTTATTTTTAGGGCATAAGGTTACCTTCAGGGACGCTATTATGTTGGAGGCCATACAGGCCAACCACCCAAATACCTTTACCAATTTCTGCATTCAGGGACCTATATTGTCGATTGCCCATTTGAATGCCTTGAGCTCCATGGTGCGACATCTATCGAATTTCCCTGTCAATGAGATGGATTGGGAGACCATAGATACTACTCTACTCAGAATTGCAGACTTAGAGAACGCAAAGCTAGATCTATCCTGGCTGCGTGTCAGGCTAGATGCTGTTCAGCTCCTATTGATACATTCTGAGTCCTTGGCACATATTCGGGAGAAGGAGCATACTATAGAGTTGGCTGCCCAGCAAGTATCTAACTTGGAGGTTGCTTTGGAAGTGGTGGGCTGGGAGTTGGCCCATGCGCGAAAGGAGTTGGAGGCAGAGCAGGCCCAGGGGTCTCTTCCTGGCTTGCTTCCCCCAGATTTAGGCCTAGGGGATAGAGTTTTGAAAAATCTAAAGTAAACAAAGAAAAGAAAGGATCTCCCTCTTTTTTATACTTCTTAAGCATTTTTGTTGAATGGAAGAGATACATTATTGACTAGTTAAACAATTTTATTCATTGCATATTTCTCTCTTTTCTTTTATGCTTAGTACTTCTTAACATATTTAACATTAATAGGTCCGGTTCTAAAACTGTCACTAGCTCTAACTAATCTATAGTATCCACTATTGTTGTCTTGCACAACTTTGTACGGTCCTTCCCATTTGGGAGAAAACTTTGGCATTGGCAAACCTTTTATGACAGGATCAACTAATTTCCAAACCAAGTCTCCCTCGCCGAATTCTCTCTTCGACACTTTCTCATTGTATGCCTTCGCTTCTTGCTGAGTTTTTTTCCAACTTTGTCTTCACTCTGTCTCTCCTTTTGTTGATTGCTTCCAAGTCTATTAGTCGGTGGTGTGGATTTCATCCTATGGCGAGGGCCATCCTTGCAGATGGTACCCCTAGCTCAACAGCTAGTACTACCTCCGACCCATAGACCAACGAGTAAGGCAAATCCAAAGTAGAGGGCCTCTATGTAGTTCGATAGGCCCATAGTGCTCTCGAGAGGTGATCTGACCATGCTTTCTCATTTTCCTCCATCATCTTACTCAGTACTTTAATTAAGGTTTTGTTTGTTATTTCAGCCTGCCCATTCCCCTTAGGGTAATAAGGTGATGACTTGTGGTGCTTGATCTAGGAGGACTCGAGTAACTATTGAACTTGCTTATTTACGAAGGGTGTACCATTGTCTGACAGAATAACTCGAGGGAACCCAAACCTACATATGATATGTTCTCTAATGAAGTAAGCTATTGAGTCTTCCACGACTCTCTTCACCGGTACTACTTCGACCCACTTAGTGAAAACTTCTGTCGCCACCAGTATCCACGGATGCCCCTTACCTGAGGGTGTATTAGTCCGATAAGGTCCATAGCCCATGTGTGGAAAGGCTAGGAGGTCCTTAGGCTGTGTAGGTCGACTGCTGGGGCATGTATCATGTCTCCATGCTTCTGACAGGCCTGACACTTTTTAGCGTATTTCTTCGCGTCTTCCTCCATAGTGGGCCAATAATACCCTAGATGGAGTAGTTACTTGTATAGCCAAGTTCCTCCCTGGTGCTCTCCTTGATGGGCTGCTCTCAAAAGCTCGTCTATCTCCTTGTATGCTACACATCGCAGTGGGTCCCCTTCCACACTTCTTCGGAACAGTTGGTCTTGTTCAATGAAGAATCTCACTGACTATTTCTTGATCCGAGCTGCTATCATTGGATCTGGTGGGAGTGTGCTCTCTCGTAGATACTCCATGTATGGAGTCCTCCAATCAGTTGTGACTTCATTAAGTGAGCATTCACCTCGGATGGTTGTTGACTGACAGTGCACACATTCTCCTTATAGTCAGCATCCCTCGACATTTCTGGCTAGTAATGTCTTTGCCTCTGAATTATCCTGTAGAGACTCACATCAGCTTCTTCGCAAGTCTGTTCGTGAATGTGGTGTAGCTTCCATCTTACTTCTTCCTTGTCTATGCACCGGGCTACTAATCCTCCCACTGTTCAGTGGTAAAGCTCTCCTTCGATTAGCGTGAACTAGACCAGTTTGGCCACGAGTATAGTACCCTGGACGGTGTGTAGTTGAGTGACAATGGGAGATCGCCAGTCTTCCCCAGGTTAACTCGGATATAGTCTGAGGAGAGTAGCTAGTTCATTCTTCCTTCTTATTGTAATAGTAGTTGAGTCATCCGAGAGTGGTAGTTTTGCACCCAACGTGGCTAGTGCATTAGGTTGCCGATTGGTTAACCTTAGTACATACTCGAATCTGACCTCCTTAAATTTCTTGAGTTGCTTCTGCACCATCGTTCTGCATGTTGCCAAGGCAACTTCTTTTTGTCCAAATTCTCCTGTTGACTGCTTTACTACTAGGATCAAATCTCCTAAGATCTTCAATCGCCTGACTCCCATTCGCTCCACAGCTAGCAATCCCATTGTATGTGCTTTGTATTCAACTTCGTTGTTCGAGCAGTTAAACTGTTGTTTATAGGCCAATTCAATCCTTCTACTTAACTCTTAATAGGTTAGAACCGCTCATGCTCCTTCCGTGTCCCCTACTGCGGCACCGTCAAACTGCAGGACCCACCATTCATTCGACCTTTCTGTGAACACAATGCTGCATATTTTTCCCGGTAGTTCTTCGTTGACTAGTTTGATGACCTCTTCTGGGAATTGTGCGAGTAGCTCAGCTAGTGCTGGGTACTTGATCGTCCTGGGTACTGTGCATATAATGTCAAACTCTGCTAGAGACAACATTCACCTGGCTGCCTGTCTAGGCAGTGTTGAATTACTAAGCAAAAATCTGATTGGGCCACACTTGGTTACCACCTCGATTCGATGAGCCAGGAAGTAGTGCCTCAATTTTTTGTGCCGTGAATACCAACGCCAAGCAGTGTTTCTCAAATGGGGTGTACCTTTCCTTCAGTCCTCTTATCTTTCTACTGTTGTAGTACATTGGTCGCTCGGTTCCTTCAACTTCTTGCACTGGTAAGGCTCCAATAGATCTCGCTGTGGACGTGATATACAGTATGAGCGGCTTCCCAGGTTGTGGTGCAATCATAGTCTGAGGAGAAGTCAAAGCCTCTTTGACTCTGTCGAAAGCCTGCTAGTGTTCTTCTGTCTAGTCGAATCTCGTGTTTCCTCTGAGTAATTTGGAGAAGGGGAAAGTCATCTCTGCCACTGCTGGAATGAAGCGTCGTAAGAAGGAAATTTTTCTAAAGAACCCTTTTAGTGATTTTTTAGACCAAGGGGGAGACAGTCCTATTATAGACTTGTTCTTCTAACTGTCTGCCTTTATTTTGTGCTAATGTACCAGAAATCCCAAAAATTTTCCTATTGTCATTCCGAATGCGGACTTAAGCGGGTTCATTCTCATTTTAAACTTCCTTCACCTTCTGAATACTGCTTCTAGATCGGTTAGATGATCCTGTTGCTTTTTGGATTTTACTACCAGGTCGTCCACATAGACTTCGACTGTATGGTGTAACATGTTATGGAACACTGCCACCATAGCCCGTTGATATGTTACACCAGCATTTTTCAACCCGAATGGCATGACAGTATAGTAGAAGTTACCCATGGGTGTACGAAACATTGCCTTCTCTGCGTCTTTTGGTGCCATTCTGATCTGATTGTAACCACTAAATCCATCCATGAAGGAGAACATTTCGTGGCCCCAGGTGGAGTTTACTAGTGTATCGATGTGCAGGAGTGGGAATTTATCCTTTGGACATGCCTTATTCAAGTCTCTGAAGTCTACGCATATTCGGATATGCCCATTCTTCTTCTTCACGAGTACTATGTTTGTCAACCAAGTGGGGTATTGTATAGGCTGTATAAACTTGGTCTTCTGTAACTTCTCGATTTTTGCCTTGATCTTTCTCTCTAGATCGGGATGATATTTTCGAGCCGTTTACTTAATTGGTTCAGAATTTGGAAACACATCCAGATGGTGAGCTACTAGCTCTTCATCAAGTCCCGGCATCTCATCGTAAGTCCATGCGAATACATCAGAATACAACTTCAGTAGCTCAATCAGGTGCTGCTTGAATTCTGCAGGCAATGTCTTGTTCACATATACTGGTCTAGATGGCTTCTGATTCTTGCTCAAGTCAATTTCTTTTAATGGCTCTTGGTGAGGTCGAGGGCCATCCTGCATGCAGTTGGGTGCTGGCTGTGGTAGGGCAAGCTCGGCAGTGTTAGGGTTAGTAACCTGTGAAGTGGCGACTAACCCTACACACCTTTACAAGTAATAAACCATCTTTCCTACTTCTTTGACCTTTATAAGCTTTGTTGGTGGTTCTTGTTTTAGCTCTTTGCTCTTGCTGGTTGATCTTGTTTATGCATTTCCCTTGTTGGGGTCGTCCCACTGTGGTATCTTTACTGATCTTGCCTTATCAATAATTGACTTGCTCTTTAACAGCTCGTTGAAGAATATGGCATCTACTAAATGCGCCTCCCCATAGTGGAACAACTTCCTCATAGCTCCAATGGTAACTTTCTTTCCCTGCCAACGATATTTCACACACTGATTATAACTAGAAAGTATAACCTTGTACCTGTGCATCCAGGATCTCTCCAAGATCACATGGTAGCTCGTATCTGCGTTAATGATGTAGAACTTGATGGGCATATATATCCCTTGTAACTCGAGGTTCACAGTAATATAACCCTGAGTCTTCTTTCTTTCCTTGCCGAATCCAGTCACCATTATAGGCTGGTTGACCACTTTTTCTTCTGAAATTCCTATCCTTTCAAACGTCTTTCTAGGCATAATATTAATTAAGGCCCCGCTATCCAGGACTATTAGTCTAAATGATACCCCATTTATAGTGCCAGTAATGTATAGAGGTCGATTGTGAGGGAAGGGGTACCTTTGGTCGCAGTCGGTTAATACTATTGCATTCGAGGAATTGGTTGCTACCTTCCGAAGTGTCCCTTCTGGGGCCGTGCAGCTGGAGTCGTTGGGCTCTGCTACCTTCATGATTGCCTATGTTGCTTCTCTTCACAGTTTTGCTGCAAACCCAAACTGGTCATAGAACCATTTGAATCTAGAAAATTCTTGCAATGCCTCGATCGGATCCTGTAGCCTCTACAATCTTAGACTTCATAGATTTCATCGTCTCTTGTGACCATGTTAGCCTCTCTGTCATACGCAGGGAACAGTCTTTTTTTGACATCGTTGTCTTCCTCCTCTATTAATCTTAGCTGTTTTTTGGCCAACATTTGCCTGAAAATTCCTTGGAGCGTGAAGCAACTTTTTGTAGAGTGTGACGTGGTCCGATGATAAACACAGTAGTTAGAGCCTTTCCTGTCCTTCTTCAATGGCAGGGTTTCTACAGGTAGCAATACTAGTTCTTTGTCGGCTCCCATTCCTTTACCAGCTTCTTCACCATCTCGATGCTGCACGGGTACGGCGGGAGGTCACTGTCTCACCACATTTTTTTTCGATCGTCTACTCTTCCTCTTTCTCACTTTTGTCCGCTAAAAGCTGTAGAGGCCTGGGCCCTATCACTGCAGAAAGAGACAGGCTTCATAGGTGGCTTGATCGTGTTGTAGAGGTTACGGGCCGCCACAATCAAAGCTAAAACTGTAAGCAGATTGAGGTTGATGAGATGCGCCCTAAACTCCCACAAGACTCCCTGGACATACATCTGCACTAGATGAGTCTCACTGACTGGGACATGGCATTCAATAGCTAAGTCTTGGAACCACTTGACATACTCGAGCAGAACATCTCTGAGCTTCTGCGTTTCTCTAACCAGGGTGAACATCGTCACTTTTTTCATGAACTTGAAAGAACTTGATATGGACCTTGTTGACCATATCTTCCTAGGTGATGACCAAGCTTGGTGCAAGGTTGACATACCAGCTGTACGCCCTGTCTATCAAGGACTTCGAGAACTCACACAGACGTAGTGTATGATCCTTATCATAGGCTCCCAGTGTCTTCATGAACCTTACCACGTGTTCCCTAGCGTTCCGCTTCCTTCCATCAAACTTCATAAACTTTGGCACCACATAACCTTCACGATAAGGCACCCTTAACAGATATAGCGGATAGGGAGGCTGAATATCCAGATTTGGCAAGGATGACAATTGTCTCTTTGTTCTCTCTTATTGGAACATCGCTTAGACATCTGCGATTTTGGCGAACTGTGCCTGCGTTGTAGGTAGAGCGGGGTAGGTAGAGCAAGGTCTGGGTTGATAGACCCTTGCATCATCATTGGGGTCACCTGCACTTGGGGTCTGATCTATTTTATTGGTTGCTGCTGACCTATTAGGGTCACCTGTGCGTCTGCTGGTGCCTTCTCTACTGGTAGCCTCTTGCATGGAGCCTCTACCCAGTTGGCATTTGTTAATGCTGCTAAGATCGAATTAGTTAGCCCTGCGAAGGCATTCAAGATACTAGTTTGGCCATCTTGAATATCCTGCAGCGCATCCAAGAACAGATCATCGCAGTTTTTATTGGGATTCGCCTGCTGCTCCATTCCAAGTTCGACGTTGTGTTCGTTACTGTTGGAATGACCTTTTAACATAGCTGGTTTAGGGGTCGTGTCTAATCCACTCTGAGTACTGACCATTCAAAAATTCACCTCCTCAGTGGAATCGCCAAAGAATGTAGGGTTCTTTTAGGGGAATAAGTAGCAAATAATCTAAAGAGGTGAAATAAGCAAAATAATTAAAAACATGGAATGGAGAGAGATGATGATTGGGCGAATGAGAAGGCCAATTGAGTTTATAGTATCGGCAGTATGAACGCTCTATATCAGAGCTTGAATTGTAATATCAATTATAATCCTTAGGAGCACAACCGTCCCTCCTATTTATAACCCTCAGATGGAGCTATCAGCATTACAACAGGACTAAGAGATATAATTGAATCAGAAAAGGTAATCTCTGGGATCATATTCGCAGATTAATCATTTTTTGGAGAAATAGTATTCTTCAACTCAATTAGGCCGGTTAGCAAGTGCCTCGTGGGTACCCGACCTATTCGGGTCGAGTGACTCGGGGGTCACTCGAGTGGGTGGGTCCAATGGCACTACAAGTCTTTTCCTTGACCATCAAGCCAAATATCTCCTAACGTTCCATGCAGGATTGAATTGTCATTGTCTTCGATTGTCTCTAGGACATTCTTTTAATTCTTAGAGGAATCTATAATCATATAGTCTGTGCTGAGCCACATAGTTTGTGCTATGTATGCTTGGCTTTGTACAGTCTCTACTGAGCCATATAGTTTGTGCCATATCATCAAAAATAGGTAGTCAGAGCTACATTAACAGTCTGTACTATTTTCATGGTCTATGCCATGGTAGTATAATCAAGTAGTCTGGGCTACTGCCATAATCTGCGCTATGCTTCATAGTTTATGCTGTGGAATGTCTTCTGTTAGCCCAAGAGCTTCTTAATTTGATTTTGATGATCTTCATAATTTATTTTCTAAGAATAAATGTCTTTAAATGGATAATATTTCATATTTCCAAAATGAAAGTGTTAACACA
>JAULJZ010111278.1:0-32867 GCA_032270985.1 Heliamphora pulchella
ATAATAAGCAAACTTATAGAATAATAAACTTATATAACTAATAATATATAACAAATTAAACAAAAAAGTAAAAGAAAAAACTCAAAAGCCCAAACGGCCGCCCGTTAGACCCGCCTGTGGCCCGAGCCCGAGGCCCTAACTCGAGCTCAGGACCCCTAAGGCCTGGGTCGACTCCCGGACAAAAAAGCCCTGCTCGGTCCGAAAATTTAACACGAGCTCGTTAGATTCGAACCAAGCTTAACTCGCTCGAGTCACGGTCGGATCAGATCCGAATTACACCCCTACCTAAAACTAACAAGACCAAGATCTCCTTGCAAATGGTCCCCAAATCATAAAATAGCAGCCCAAAAAATCATATAAACATTACGAATGACACGAAAGTACCCAACGAATGACTAGACAACGAAAATTATAAACACTATATTCTAAATTAAATTCTTAACATTACCAGATGATTGGATTCGCATAAAAAGAAATAAGAACCTCGCTTTAGAAACTCACTTTCCCAATAGGCCATTTAAGCCTTGAAATCTTGAATCTCGATGATCTAGATTTTTTTTCCAAAAATTTGACTTTGTGGATATTCTTTAATTGATGTTTACACCTAAGAATATTTTCTGCGATTTTTATAAGACAATTGAATTTTAATCTATTCCAACCAGAATTAAAAGCATGTGCTAGAATACTTTTTGCATAAATTTGACACCTAGAGGACACTTGGCATCACCATGTGACACCTAGAACTTTCAAAAAAACCATTTGAATGAACACCACATGAATCTCTTTTTGTTCACAATTTCACCATGGAAAGAATAGAAAGAGGAACAATTAAAGGAAGACAGAGAAAAGAGAAGCCGTCGGGAGAGAGAGAGGGAAAAAAGAGAGAGAGAGAAGGGAGGAGAGAAGAATCTTCGGCCACTGCCCACCACCACTGACACACCCTCTACCACTGCCTCCAACAGCTCCAACCACCACAGGGGCCGCCATTTGCCGCCAATAAGTAGAAGTTCTGAAAATTATTTCAATTTCAAGAAATAAGTCCACACTGACACCTTCGGCCACCACCACCCCTTATGCAACAGCCCAACTCACTTCTCCTACACTTTTTCTAGAAAATGGATCAAACTTGCACAAAATGGTGGAGTATAGAAAGAGATACGAGCTCTCAAAGTCACCTCCGGAAATAAATTTTGGGTTTCAATCGCCACTTTGAGCGATTTCCACCACTCACCACCATGAGCTTTGCGTCGACCACCACCCAAAATTTCTTCTATGTAACCTCCTCTACAAGAGGAACAAACCTCACCAAAAATGGTTGAGTCACCACAAAGATATAAGGTTGCAAAAATGGAAGCTCGAAACCCTAAATCTAAAAACTAGATTTTCAAACCATCGACCTTTGTAACCAACCAAAACTTGAAAGGTCGCCACGATCTCTATAGAGACCTCTATTTTAGGTATTTTTGATGTGTTGGAAAGAGGAACTAACACTCTAAAACTTTTATGATTACCACCAAACTAAACAATGTCTACATTTGTCTCAAAACGAACCCAAAGTTAGCTTCCCAGATTTGGGAAACCTCAGAATTTCTAAAATTATGACCGACCAGCCAACCACATTCGTGGCCTTGCCACAGGCAACTCCCACATCCAATTGCTTGCCAATGAAAACCATTAGAAACACGTTATAACCACCTTTCCAAAAAATCCAACCGCACGATTTCAATGTTGGGACGTCCCTAAAATCTTGGACAAAAAAACACGCCATGTGATGAGTTTCAAAAATTTATCAACAAATAGCCAAACTCTTGGCTTCACAACCGTTGCTACACAACTCCATTTGCTACGCCGAAACCATCTTGTAAAGTAGGATGTGATACATTTCCAACGTTATAAAGTTTTTCCAAAAAGGCCACATGGAAGGCTTGAAATGCTTCCTAAGTGTGTCCTTGTGTTCATTATATTGTGTAAAGCGTTCAAAATTAAATTCAAAGAAATCAATTTTTTAAATAAAATAATAATAATAATTGAGCTTGTATTGGTGAAATTCTATACAAAGTTTAGTTTGCAAAAAAGTGATTTTGGGGAATACATTATAATTATAAAGAATTTTGGAAAAAAAAAATATGACATATACTTCATAGTGTTAAGTTTATGAATGAGTAGTATTATTATCAAAGAATGAGGGAATGATGCCCGAAAAATTCACAAAGAAAACGGTGTTTGGACGTTATTTTACATAATCATGCATTTTTTTCAATGCAAAACGATTATGAAAACATTATCAACAAAATGAGTATGTTCTAACAAATGGTGTTTTATGTGGTTTTTGTACTTTCAGTTGTTGCTTTGGATTTGGTAGTTAAAATATGGAAGAGAAAAAATAAATGTCAAAAGGCATTTTCTCAGCCAAATTTGCCTGGAAAAAATGGCAAACCTATTTTTTTGACAAAATGGCATGCTGTTGGAGGGACCAAATTGAAAGCTTTAATTGGCTGATTAGAATAGCATGGATTATGCCCTAAAGCCATGTTTGATAACCGACGAATAAGAATAATAATGAAATAGAATTAATATAAAGATTAGGAATGAATGAGGTAGAATTTGTTGGGAAAATATTAATAGGTAACAAACTAATCTATTTTATAAAGCAATCTATGGATTAAGTATAGATTAAAAAACAATCTGTTTTAATGAAGCAGAAAATATAACTGCGACAGAAAAAATAAATCTCCTGAAATAAGTAAAATATAATTGAAAACAGTAAAATGAAACTGTGACACCAAAAAACAGAATCTGTAAATACGAAAATTAAAGAACCTAAAACAGTAAACGATTGATCAAGGCTCATGTTTGATACGATCTTCTTAAGACGAAATTGCCCTCGCTACGGTGCTTCGAGTTGACGGCAAATGCCTCCCAGGATACAACGATCGGCGAGCAACAAAAACAGTACATCAATCTGTCACTCCTGCGAACCGAAACTGAGTTCGAACTCTCTTATTGAACTCGGGAATGCAAACTATGAAGAACAACAGAAACACATGAGAAGGGTTTCTGAAATTAGGGTTTCAAACCAGGCGATTAATAGCCTTTAAATAGGCTTCACCGGTGGCTGTTCGATTTGACTGAACAAGCATAGAACCGGTTCGGCCTGGCGGTTGGACCGCCCAACAGGCGCGAACCCGTTCCAAATCGACTCCAACTGTTCGAACTCCAACGGCCCCGAACCGAACTCTCTAACGGTTCGGTAACGGTAACTAAATAACGATAACAAAATTTAAATAATAAATATTTAAATTCAAAATTTTAAATAAATAAATTTTTAACAAAAAGATAAGAGTTGATCCGACCGGATCCGACCCGCGACCCATAGGCCACGAACCCCAAACCTGAGCCCGAGCCCGACCCGACCCGGCTCTGCACGTCACGGCCAGCCAGTCGGTCAGATGGGCGGGCGGCGGCAGCAACGCGTGCGTGTGGGTTTTAGGTCGAACCCACCATTGGGTAGGCTCTCTCCCGTCCACAAAACTAGGTACCTCCAAGGAGCATACCCCTTAGGCCCAACTTGGCTTATAAAATTCATTCATCCATGTTTCTCCCAACCAATATGGGATTGAAACCATGTTCATACTAAATTGGGCACTCACTATTTTTCTCTCCCAACCAATGTGGGATAGAACATAATTATCATCATTTTACCAACTTCTATTGCACACTTTTGGAGTCAATTTCTCATTCATCCGTTAACAGTTTTGAATGCCACAAAATTCATAATTAAACTACTCATGGAGATGAACATATTAGGACTTGAAATCATCAAAAAAGATAAATTCAATCCAATGTTATTTAGCTTTAAAGATAGCTAAAATCATGTTCAACAAAGTGTCCAAAACCTACTATTTTCCAACAATCCCCCACATGAATGGAATTTAACGGAAAAAAAATACAACAAGATGCAGACACAGAGAGAGTTCAGTAAAAGAAAAATTCTGCATAGAATAGGTAGCTTTTGGCTTTGAACCTTTCCTTGTGAGAAACTATCGAATTTACTGGCTAAATAGTGAACATGATATCTTGAACTGTTCAACCGTTTGTGTAAACCAAGACAATAGAGTTCACACAGAGTCTTTCTAACACAGCTTGGTTCTCACGATTGTGTTTATTTCGGCCTTAAACATGCCTGGTCATTCATGATTACTCTAGAGAATTTAGCCTTAACAATTCTCATAGAACTTGCCCAGTTCACACTCATATAGGTGATTCTTATTAAGAGTATCCTGCCATACCCCACTTGGATATTCAAGGAATAAGAATCATTAAAAGCATAACTTAACCTTAAACACGCAGCATACATCACTATTTCATCATAGAAATAGATAGGAGTTAATCTCCCTAGTGATTCCCCTAGAGTCACACATAATTCGATTGTCCCATTGAACCTAAATCTTGAGATCACCAGTCAGCTAGGTTGGGTTGCCATTAAGATGTCTCTTTAGTAATAGGCTTTAGTCCAATTCCCCTCGATGAGTAATTCACTTGCTCTCTGGTCAAACCTTTGATTAACAGATCCGTGATATTATCTTTTGACCTTATGTACTCAATGGATATAATTTCACTTGAGAACAGTTGTTTAATGATATTATGTCTATGACGTATATATCATGACTTACCATTGTACAAATTACTCTGTGCCCTTCCAATTGCAGATTGACTAGCACAATGAATGCAAATTGCCGGCACAGGTTTAGACCACACTGGAATATCTTCTAAGATATAGCGTAGCCATTCTGCTTCTTCCCCAGCTTTATCTAAACCTATGAACTCACCTTTCATTATTGACCTAGCGATGCATGTCTATTTGGAAGATTTTCAAGACACGGTTGCACCTCCAAGAGTGAAAACACATCCACTTGTGGATTTTGAGTCTTTTGTATCAGATATCCAGTTAGCATCACAGTAGCCTTCTAGAATAGCTGGATATCGGGTATAACACAGTCTGTAGTTACGAGTGTATCTTAGATATCTAAAAACCCGAACTATCGCCTTCTGGTGGTCTCCCCCTAGGTTATTTGTGTATCAACTTAATTTACTCACTGTATACGCCATATCTAGTCGTGTGCAATTCATTAAGTACATTAGACTACCAATAATCCTAAAATATTTCAATTGAGATATGTTTTCGTCCGTATTTTTTGATAGATGTAGATTTACATCTACCAGCGTCCTCGTAGGACGGTCATCATCCTTGAAAATTTTACCAAGTATTTTCTCAATATAATGTGATTGAGACAAAGCATATCTTTTAAATGTTTTAAAAATTTTCATTCCTAAAATAACATCTGTCACTCCCAAATCTTTCATGTCAAACTGTTTGTTCAATATTTTCTTAGTAAATTTGATCATTTGATCATCACTACCTATGATGAGCATGTCATCAATATAAAGACAGACGATGGCATATCCTATGTCTGTTCTTTTAACATAGATATACTTGTCACATTCGTTTGTCTTAAACTCATTTGACATCATAGTGTTGTCAAATTTCTCATGCCATTGCTTTGGCGCTTGTTTTAAACCATAAAGAGATTTGACGAGCTTACAAATTTTATTTTCTTGTCCAGGAACAACGAACCCTTCCGATTGTTCCATGTAAATCTATTCATTCAATTCACCATTCAAGAATGTTGTCTTCACATCCATTTGATATATATCCAAATTAAATAATGCAGCTATGGAAATTAGCATGCGTATAGACGTTATTCTTGTAACTGGTGAATATGTGTTAAAGTAATCATGACCTTCATTTTGTCTATATCTTTTGACCACAAGTCTTGCTTATACATGTCAATTGATCCATTCGTCTTCATCTTTCTCTTGAATATCCATTTATATCCAAGCGGTTTACAACCGGGTGAAAAATCCACCAGTTCCCATGTATGATTCTGAAGGATGGATTCAATCTCGCTGTTTATAGCCTCATTCCATAAAGGGACTTCAGCACTGGACAACGCCTCTTTATAAGTTCGAGACTCATTTTCTAACAAATATATTAAAAAATCTGGACCAAAGGATTTGGATATTCTACCCCGTTTGTTACGTCTAGGTTTTACATCCTCTTCTTCCTAGTCTTCATCATGATCACTACTTTGAGCAGTGTCATAAGTTCTACTTATAGAACTTGTCTCTTATCTAGATTTATAAGGAAATGCATGTTAAAAAAATACTGCATTCCTTAACTCAATAATAGTATTAACATGCATATCTGAAATTTCGAATTTGTGAATCAGAAATCAATAAGCACTACTATTATTAGCATAACCGCTGAATACATAGTTAATGATTTTAGGTCCCAATTTTGACCTCTTTGGTGTAGGCACTGCTACCTTTGCCAAACACCCCCATACTCTTAAGAATTTGTAAGTACACATTCGACCTTTTCACAAACTATAAGGTGTCTTATTCGTCTTCTTATGTGGTATCTTATTAAGAATATAATTAGCTGAAAGAACAGCTTCCCCCTACAAATTCTAAGGTAATCCAGAACTAATCAACATAGCACTTATCATCTCCTTTAATGTTCTATTCATTCGTTCAGCAACACCATTTTGCTATGGAGAATAGGGTGCAGTGGTTTGATAAATTATGTCATGCTGTGAACAAAATTCACTAAAAGGCGATTCGTATTCACCACCTCTATCGCTCCTTAGAGTTTTGATCTTCTTCCCAAGTTGATTTTCAATTTTATTCTTGTAATATATAAACATTTCCAAGGATTCGTCCTTACTTTTAAGCAAATAGATGTAGC
Source organism: Heliamphora pulchella (assembly GCA_032270985.1). Classification (NCBI taxonomy): domain Eukaryota; kingdom Viridiplantae; phylum Streptophyta; class Magnoliopsida; order Ericales; family Sarraceniaceae; genus Heliamphora; species Heliamphora pulchella. The sequence goes on from JAULJZ010111278.1 coordinate 6,809, forward strand.
AGTATCTAGTGCTATTATCAATAAAAGTAATAAAATATTTTTTATCACCTCTTATTTGAATTGATTTAAAATCACAAATAACACTATGAATTAAATCCAGAGGTTCTGTATTTTTTTTCAACAGAATGGAAAGTAGCCTTAGGTAATTTCGCCTCTACACAAATCTCACATTTGTGATTTAGATCAATATCAAATTTAAGCAGGCAATTATTGTTAATTAATCTATACAAAGAATTATAATTAACATGTCCTAATCTACCATGCCATAAAGAGGACTCAATAATATAAGCAGAATATGTGTTATTGTTATTCATAGTAATAGTAGGTTTTGGTACAACAACCATTACATTCAGTTTGAAAAGACCGTCTAACTGACACCTTTTACCCACAAACATCCCACATTTTATGAGTACAAATCTATCAAACTCAAAGACTAACCTAACCCATTCTTGCTCAACAGAAACCCAGAAACTAAATTCTTACGGATGTCTGGCACATGCAGCACGTTGAGCGTGAGTTCCTTCCCCGAAGTCATCTTCAAAATAACCCTTCCTTGTATTTCACCTTGAAGGTAGAAGAGTTTCCAATGTACAGCTATTCTTCATCTATTTTCTAATAAGTGGCGAACATCCGTCTATCTAAACAAATGTAGCGAGTAGCTCCAGTGTCCACCCACCATTCTCTGGGATTTCCAACAAAGTTGTTTCAGACACAACGGCGGAAAGACTGATGTCATCTATCCCAGTAGAAAGGTTATCCACTTCGGCCACGTTGGCTTGGGCATTCTTCTTGTGCTTGCTGCGACAGTCCTTTGCTCGATGCCCAGGCTTGTCACATATGTAACACTTGCCCTTGAATTTGAATCTCTTGGAGTCTCCGCCTTTGTCACCAACATGCTTTCTTTTCCTGTTGTTGACCTTAGGCGCCTATTCCACAATATTTGCCTTGGACTTCATCCCAGTCTTCCTCTCAGACTTGCGGTTGTCTTCCTCTATCCGTAATCGAACAATCAGCTCCGCCAATTTCATCTCCTTGCGCTTATGCTTCAAGTAATTCTTGAAATCTTTCCAACCCTGCGGTAATTTCTCAATAATAGCAGCAACCTGAAAAGATTCACTCAAAAACATACCTTCTGCATGAATATCATGTAGGATAAATTGGAGATCCTGAACTTTTCCAACAACTGGCTTTGAATCCACTATCTTATAATCTAGAAATTTATCGACAACGAATTTCTTCGCACCGGCATCCTCTGTCTTATATTTGCGATCCAAGGATTCCCATAGTTCATTTGCCGTCTTGACTGGACTATACACGTTGTACAGTGAGTTGTCCAATCTATTGAGGATATAATTTCAGCACAGGAAGTCAGCATGTTTCCATGCATCCACAGCAGCAACCGCTTATCAGCCAGTTTCATCTTTAGTTAATGCCGGAACAGCTTCACGTAGGAATCTAGCCAGATTGAGATTAGTAAGATAGAATAACATTTTCTGTTGCCATCTTTTAAAATCAGTTCCATTGAACTTCTCTGATTTTTTCTTGTGATTCACCGGAACTGTCGTAGTGACAGCCGGAATCACTGAAGATACAACTGGGACAAGGGTAAGGGTAACAATAATAACTTCAACATTTTTAGATGTCATATTTTAATTTTCTAATATTACAAAAACAACACAAACAAAGTTGTTTTAGCAACCTAGAAAAAAACTTTATTTTTTTTAAAAAAAAACTGCAATTAAAATAACACTACAGATAAATCGCTTTAATTCTTGAACAATCTAAACATAATAAATTAAAACAATATATGTGATTAAACCACAAAATAAATAATACCGATTCAATTACAGAATTAAATTACTGTAATTAAAACCAAATCAGAATGTAATATGAAAATTGTTTTAGAAAAACAATTAAACTGTAATCTAGAATATAAAACAGATCAAAAAGAAAATGTATATAAAGACATCGTCTTAAGATTGTTGGGAAAATATTAATAGGTAACAACTAATCTATTTTATAAAGTAATCCATGGATTAAGCATAGATTAGAAAACAATCTGTTTTAATGAAGCAAAAAAGAAAACTGCGACATAAAAAATAAATCTGTTGAAATAAGTAAAATATAATCGAAAACAGTAAAATGAAACTATAACACCAAAAAACAAAATCTGTAAATTCAAAAATTAAAGAACCTGAAACAGTAAACGATTGACCGAGACTCGTATTTAACACGATTTTCTTAAGACGAAATTGCCCTCGCTACGGTGCTTCAAGTTGACGGCAAACGCCTCCCAAGATACAACGATCGGCGTGCAACAGAAGCATCACAGCAATTTGTCACTTCAGCGAACCGAAGCTGAGTTCGAACTCTCTCTTTGAACTCGGGAATGCAGACTATAAAGAACAGCAGAAGCACAAGAGAAGGGTTTCTGTAATTAGTGTTTCAAATCTGGCGATTAACAGCCTTTAAATAGGCTTCGCCCAAGCGGCGCGAACCCGTTCTAAACCGACTCCAACGGTTCGAACTCTAACGGCCCCGAACTGAATCCTCTAACGATTCGGTAACGGTAACAAAATTGAAATAATTAATATTTAAATTCAAAATTTTAAATAAATAAATTTTCAGCAAAAAGATAAGGTTGATCTAACCGGACCCGACCCACGGACCCTGGACCTAATCCCGAGCCCAACTTAGCCCGACCAGTCGATCGGACAGGCAAGCAGCGGCAGTGCACACGGGTGGGGTTTAGGTCGAACCCACTGTTGGATAGGTCCTTCCTCGTCCACAAAACTGAGTACCCTCAAGGGGCACACCCCTTAAGCCCAACTTGGCTTATAAAAACCATTCGCCCATATTTCTCCCAATCAATGTGGGATAAAAAACCCCTTTTATAGTAAATTGGGCACTCACAATTTTCTCTCCCAACCAATGTGGGATAGAATATAATTACCATTATTTTGCCAACTTCTATGGCACACTTGTAGAGTCAATTTCTCATTCACCCGTTAACGATTTTGAACACCACAAAATTCATAATTAAACTACTCATGGAGATGAACATAATAGAACTTGGAATAATCAGAAAAGATGAATTCAATCCAAAGTTATTTAGTTTTAAAGATAGCTAAAATCATGTTTAACAAAGTATTCAAAATTCACTATTTTTCAACAGAATTAATTTTTGTATATTTAATTTGAGTAATTGCAATATACTTGATTAATCGTGACCATAGCGTTGATTTCCTCGAGCAAACCATGACCACATCGTTGCTTTCCTCAGAAAAAATCAATGGTAGTTTGATTAATCGCAATATACTTGTTGCTAGATATATTGCCAATGAACAAGAATATTTATATTTGCTGCTCTATTTTGGTTAATTGAGTTTCTTTTAGCATCAATTTCTATTTCACAAGATCAAGAAGTACCCGTTGACACACTAATGAGGCGGAGAGAGAGAGAGAGAGAGAGAAAACTAGGATGAAGGTTACAAACGAAGGGAACCAGGGCAAGTTTGTGAAACAAATGAAAAATCAAACAAAATTAAGAGAATCCAAAACAAGAATAGCAATATGCCTTTATGCATCTATTTGTTCTAATAGAATGAAAAAGACTTACAGTAGAGTTTAGATTGAAATACTAAACATTTAATTGAGTTATTTACAAAATTCAGTGGAGTTAGAAGCAAAATTTAATTGATTACGTACCTTTGGTGGCTTTAGAAGAAGAATGCATATTGTTTTCTCAGTTAGAGCAATCCGAAATGCTCATTGCTAAGAGTGAAATGTTCACCGAGCAAAAACAGAAATTTAGGGGCAGTTGCATTCTCTGTTATGTAAAAAGGAAAATATAGTTGTTAGTCGCTATAAAGAAAATAGTTATAGCACAATATCATCAGATAATGATGAAGTAACCAATGTTGTGATGCTTTATGTTTGTAGATTGGATGTTTTATATTGACTTTATCATAGTAGATGGAATGTTGGCATTTCTTGTAGGAGCCTTCTACCAATTTATGATTAGTGTTAAACACGTGATACTAGAACAACCTGGAATCTGTATAATTTTGATGTTCTCAATGCTCATGTAAAATTATAATATTGGGGTCATTTGCTTATGACCCTGCTTTCATTTCTCTGTTTAGATTCATATCTCTCAGAATTTGTGATTTAATCTTGATTCTTACTGTAACATAAAGTAGAGGAGGTTGTTTGGTAAATAGTAGATGGTATAATAGTAGTCTCCTTAATGTACAATTTTTTTGTGTGCATTCTTTGTGCATTTTACACGATCGTCAGTTATTTTACTCCTTATATGCAAGTTCAAGCTAGGAAGTTCCCAATTAAAAGATAAAACTTAACACTTGATTTTGTCTATCAGTTATTTTCACCTTTGGCACACACAAAAAAACGCATGCAGGCAAAATGTTTGCAGAAACTTAAATGGTGTCAATGTAAACCAATTTTTGACAGAGAATGAAAAAGGGCAACTTACCAACAGCTCCAGCAATGAAATGTGCCCAGTGGCCCCCTAGGCTAGGGTGTTCTTCAATCCACTTCTTGATGGACTCTATGACACCAAAATATGTTGCTCTAGTTGCAAGAGACCCTGTAATTCCGGGAGCTATTCCTGTAAGTTCAATGACATATGAAACAAGCAATAGAGGGATCCCAACTATTCAAGTTCCTAAACACCATATCCCTATATCCATCAATTATTAAAAGTTCAACTCTTCTCATATCTCCTCAATAAAGAGAGAATAAAAAATATAATAAAAAAAGACCCCAAAATGCTTATCAGGTGGAGGGAACATATTTTTCAATCAAGAGTCCATGTAGAAGTTTGATGAAGACATGAAGATATGTCTTGTCTTGAATTTTCCCAGGTGAATGAAGATTATGTGTTTTGCTCTTTTTAGCATTAAAAGTTTAGTATATTGGCTTACAACTCATGTTATCCTAGAGAAGTATCAAGAGCTATAGGTGATTTTGCCCTGTCATTGCTTCACTACTGAATTGCCCCTGTGAGACCCTGACCCGTTTTCTTTTTCGTCATTTTCTGGCGCGCGTTTAATGTTTTCGTTGCAGCATGTTTATATGCTTTTTAATACGTGTTCGAGTTTAGATATGCATGCGGGGCTGGTTCCCAGGGTCGTTGGGCGCTGTGACGCGGGTTTCAAAAAAAATGATATTTTCGTGATCTATAAATACCTGGCGTTAGATATTTTTAAAAGATATTTTCAAAACTTCTCAGCTAAGTTTTTTCTATTTTCTCTCTGCCTTCTTTCTAACTTCTCGGGGGCCCGGGGCTCAATTTTTTACGATCCAACTGCCGATCCTTGTTATTGACATCATGGCCTACGCATCCATCTGGATGATATTTCATTCCAGCAAAATTCGATTTTGCACGTAATTCGAGACATCGAGTTTTTAACTCAACAAGGTAGGATCTTAGATTCTCATGTCTTATAAGGGTGCTACGTGTAATCATGCGTGTTTTTATCGTCTTGAACTATATGAAAATCGACTTTGTTTTAAAGGTCGAGTTTTGGTTTTAAAATCATTTTTTGTTGTTTTCGGTGGATGAAATCATGTTTCGGGTGTTTCTTTCGAGATTTTGGTGTTAGGCTTGGGCGTGTGTATGTCCAAGGGTGTTAGATGGGAGTTTGGAGGCGTTGATTCGAGGTTTGGAGGGCCAAAAAGTGGCTCAAGAACTGTTTTCGCCATGGGTCAGTCGACTAAACTGGGTTATTCAGTCAACTGAAGTGCTGGGTTTGGAGTTTAGTCGACTGGACCCGGGAGGTCAATCGATTAAATTGCTTATGTTTGGATTTTTGGTTTTCCAACGTGTTTTCAGTCGACTGGGGGGTTGGGGTCCAGTCGACTGGGTCCTGGGCTATTGTGTTCGGTTGTTTGGTGGTTGGGTCATTGGTTTCCAATTGATTTTCAGTGGTATTCAGTTGATTGGTATATGGGATTAGTCGACTGAAATACTATTGGATTCTTTTTGGGGTTCTGCTAGTCGTATTGTGGTTTCGGAGGTCGTGTCGTGGCATTAGGTGTTTGTGTAGGTGTCGTCCTCGGGGGCGACGTGCATGGTTAGATATTGGTGTGGTGCACGGTTAGGTGCGTGGTGTTGGTTCTTCATTGGATGCGGGGCGTGTTTGGGCCCGTGGTTCTTTTGGGAAAGGTGTTAGTTTGTGAAACCGAGGTCTTATGGGTTTGGTGTTGGCCTTCGGGTTAGGCTTGGTTGTGTGGGTTGTTGGTTGTCCACGTGAGTGGATGTCAGATTATGTGGCAGATGTCGTCATGATGTGTAATTATACACGACTATGTGCATTTATAACTCTAGTTTATTTATGTACGGATTATGTAGAGAAATTACATGGCTTTGATATCGTTACGTGTAATGTGGTTTTATGATTTAAAACTCAGAGGTTTTATAGGCATGTAAATGTGGGATCTGAGAAACGGATGCATGGGTTGCAAGTGTAGTGTGAGTCGCGTGTATAGCATGTGACGTGATTTGTAAAATGTAATGTTTGTACGCGGAGTTACGCTTTAAACCCTGATTTAGTTATACATATGTGTATGGGATGAGATAGATGAATAAGTGGTTCTGTGAATATTAACCCTGGTTAACAAGGCATTTGTCGGGGCTGAGGTCCTTCGGGGAGGACCTGAGAAGGTGCGTTTGTTGGGGCTGTGGTCCTTCGGGGGGACCTGAGAAGGTGCGTTTGTTGGGGCTTTGGTCCTTCGGTGAGAAGCCGAGAAGGTGCGTTCGTTGGGACTGAGGTCCTTCGGGAGGACCCGAGAAGGTGCATTAGTCGAGGGCATCAGCCGTGCCTGATGATATAGCTATGCCTCTAGTGAGAAGATGTACTTTTTGAGTGTACGAATTTTGAGCTAGTGTTCTTACCGACGCAGGAGCATTGCATTTTCCTTGTTGCACCTGTTTAGGAGTTAGTGATGGATCCCGTGGGTGGTGTGCTGTGTGAGGCAGTGGTTGGTGAGCACGTGAGGTTAGGGTGAGTTGTAGATCTTGTGTTTTTAAAATAGTTAGCCGTCGTTTATGATGCCTGACCTTATTTGACTATATCCTAGGAATGGTTTGGCCGACCATCTCTTATGATTGTGTCGATTGCGATCGACGCGGTTGTTTTCTTTTGACCTTGTGTTGAATTTTGGGGGCAAAATTCCTTTAAGGGGGTAAAGTTGTGAGACCCTGACCCATTTTTTTTTGGGTATTTTTTGACGCACGTTTAATATTTTCATTGCAGCATATTTATATGCTTTTTAATGCATGTTCGAGTTTAGATATGCATACGGGGTTGGGCGCTGTGATGCGGGTTTAAAAAAAGATATTTTTGTGACCGATAAATATCTGGCGTTAGATATTTTCAAAACTTCTCAACTAAGTTTCCTCCATTTTTTTCTGCGTTCTCTCTGGATGAAATTTTATCCTTGTTTTGGCATTGCGTAGGCCACAATGCCAAAACAACGATTCAACTGCCGATCCTTGTTTTGGCATTGTGGCCTACGCATCCATCTGGATGAAATTTTATTCTAGCAAAATTTGATTTTGGACGTGGTTCGAGACGTCGAGTTTTTAACTCAACGATGTAGGATCCTAGACTCTCATGTCTTATAAGGGTACTACATATAATCGTGCATGTTTTTACCATCTTAAACTGTATTAAAATCAACTTTGTTTCAAAGGTCGGGTTTTGGTTTTAAAATCACTTCTTGTCGTTTTCAATGAATGAAATCATGTTTCTCGTGTTTCTTTCGAAGTTTTGGTGTTAGGCTTGAGCGTGTGTTTGTCTAAGGGTGTTGGATCGGAGTTTGGAGGCGTTGATTCGAGGTTTGGAGGGCTGAAACAGTGGCTTGGAAACTGTTTCCGCCATGAGTCAGTCGACTAAACTTGGTTGTTCAGTTGACTGAAGTGCTGGGTTTGGGGTTCAGTCGACTAAACTCGGGAGGTCAGTCGATTGAATTGCTTCTGTTTGGGTTTTTGGTTTTCCAACGTGTTTTCAGTCAACTGGGGGGTTGGGTTCCAATCGACTGGGTCCTGGGCTGTTGTGTTCAATTGTTTGGTAGTTGGGTCCTTAGTTCTCAATGGTATTCCATTGATTGGTATATGGGATTAGTCGACTGAAATACTGTTGGATTCTTTTTGGGGTTCTGTTGGTCGTGTTGTGGTTTCGAGGGTCGTGTTGTGGCCTTGGGTGTTTGTGTAGGTGCCGTCCTTGGGGACGACGTGCATGGTTAGATGCGGGTGTGGTGCACGGTTAGGTGCGTGGTATTGGTTCTTCATTGGATGCGGGGCGTGTTTAGGCCCGTGGTTCTTTTGGAAAAGGTGTTGGTTTGTGAAATCGGGGTCCTATGGGTTTGGTGTTGGCCTTCGGGCTAGGCTTGGTTGTGTGGGTTGTTGGTTGTCCATGTGAGTGGATGTCGGGCTATGTGGCGGGTGGCGTCATGATGTGTAATTATACATGACTATGTGCATTTATAACTCTAGTTTATTTATGTACAGATTATGTAGAGGAATTACATGGCATTGATATCATTACATGTAACGTGGTTTTATGATTTAAAACTCAGAGGTTTTATAGGCATGTATATGTGGGATCTGAGAAACGGATGCATGGGTTGCAAGTGTAGTGTGAGTCGCGTGTGTAGCATGTGACGTGGTTTGTGAAACGTAATGTTTGTACGTGGAGTTAGGCTTTATTCCCTGGTTTAGTTATACATATGTGTATGGGATAAGATAGATGAATATGTGGTTCTGTTAATGTTAACACTGGTTAACAAGGCATTCGTTGGGGCTGAGGTCCTTCGAGGAGGACCTGAGAAGGTGCGTTTGTTGGGACTGTGGTCCTTCGGGGAGGACCCGAGAAGGTGCGTTTGTTAGGGCTGTGGTCCTTCGGCGAGAGGCCGAGAAGGTGCGTTCGTTGGGGCTGAGGTCCTTCGGGGAGGACCCGAGAAGGTGCATTAGTCGTGGGTTGCGATCCCTCAGTGAAAGTTCGAGAAGGTACATGGATTGCATGAAATGCATTGTGGGATGGATAAAACCAATTTCAAAATTGTTGATACGGCTTGTGACAATCGTGACTTAAAAATTATTTTCCAAGCTTGTGTGAGTCAAAATGGTTTATAACCCCGCTTTCCCGTTGCTTGTGAAAATTATTTTAAAGGCTTGAAAGAGAATCAAAAACTGCACCTCGTTTTCCTAGCATGTTTAGCTTATATTGCATGGTTGTCTAGTTTCTGCTGAGTTTTGGTTCACGGTGTAAAATTTGAAATGTCTTTTAGGTACCGGTCACGTAGGTTGATCCGGGATTGCTAGAGAGGCGGAAGATCTGTAGTCTTCTTTTTCGCTCTTTTAGTATCATGTATGCCTATATATTTTTTCGGTGTTGAAACCGTGTAATGTAAGTCGTTTGGCAATTAAATACAATACATGTATGTTTATATTAAGAGTATATTCTCGGCTTGGATGTTATGTTTGGTTATTTGTAGGTGTTTCACGTGACCCGGAGTTCGGAGCGTGACAACTCCTGTTATTAATTACTTTACATTGGTCTATATACATATTGTTTTACGCAATTTTTTTTTATGATTTTTTTTTGCTAGCACCAGTTTGATGTTATTAATTAAGAAGTTTAATTGCATTCATTTATTGTTTCTAGTAAATATGGCACAAAAAAGATATCGTACTTGTGATATGGAGCATGATTCACTTTCTAATCAATTAAATGACACTTCACAATCTGCCCAAGCACATGACTCATCACGACCTACCCAATCACGTAACTCGTCACAAGCTCAAAATGCAAACAATTTTCATTATGAAGATCATTATGATGACAAGTTGCTTGGGGAATTGTGCAAGAGGTTAAGAATGGCTTCTGAGGAAGAGAGAGCAAGAGATAAGGAAACAATATGTGAGTTGAAAGACAAACTGCAAGTTCAAGAAGATAAGTTGCAAACTCAAGTAGATCAATTGAAAACTCAATCGAGTGAAGTAAATACTTTGAAAGAGCAAGTGGCCTTCTTGCTTAGGCAATTACATGGTCCTACTAGTTTACAAGTTATGTTTATGTTTAACTTTATAACGTTTGTAATGCTTAGTTTTACTAATTAATTTACAGTTTTATAAATATTAATTTTATTTATTCATGTGAATTATGTTTTGTGTAACTTAGATTCATGATAGTACTAGTGATCCCCTTGATGATGCTTCTCGGCAAACACGCAAGAGATCATTTTATGCGAATCATGGAGTAGAACCTTCTGATCGAGGTACATTCTATTCATAAATTATTTTTTTATGTGAGAATACAATGGACACTTGTCTACTACTTGAAATTGCTTAAATGTGTAGTAAATCATATGAAGGTATAGAATTGTTTGGTGCTTGCAATTTGGGTTCAAAGTGCAGTCATGAAAAAAAAATTAATGAAACAATTCAATTGAATCTTTGTATTCATGTTGGGTCAGATTAGGGAACCCATAAGAATAATATGTTATTGTTGTATTGCAGCCAATAATGTGTAATTTGTTTTATTGCTGCCATAGTTGAATTTGCCTAATGAACAAGTTCATTTTATTTATTTTGGTGTTTGAAGTAACCATATTCTTAGACTCAGGGTAATGGTTCCATATCACTATACCAATTTATATGTTTAAGTGCCGTGTTAAAAGGCAATAGAGCTATTCTATTTTGGTTGGGTATACGAATACTTTTGGTAAACTATTTGCTAGAAGAGTTCCTTGAGATGTGCTTTTTTCTATGGGGATTACAATCATATGCTTCTAGTAAGGAATGCTAATTGAGCTTCTAAGGACTTTTTTATATTGGTTCTCTCTGTTCTTGTACACCTTCTATATGTGGGGGATGCTGATACTTATTCAACATATACTGGGGATTTTTTTTTATATTCGTTGTTTTTCAAAACTTTTGTAGAAAAAAAAAGCGTGGGCATTGCTTAGGGTGGTATTATTACTGAAAAATACAAAACTTGGGTTTGTGTTTTAATTGAGTTTACTTGATGGTGTAGGTTATAATTTTTTCTAGTTTAAATTCTTTATTATATCTTATAAAATTTGCAAATGATATTTATTCTAAATTATTGTCTTTTGTATTACAGATAATAGAACAATTTAAAAGTTCCAACGATGACATCATTTTCTTAATTTGAAAACTAGTGTGGAGGCTTCCATAACGATAGCATGATATCATATTTTTACTTGTGCTTTAAATATTAAGAAATGTAAAAAAAATTGTGTATTTTGTCAAGTTTATTATAGAATACTTGTATTTATTTTTGAATTATGAATAGTATGTGTAATGTTTGTTACAAATTATTGTAGTTTATGAAAATACAAATTTCATCGCATTCAAAATTTTGTGTTATTACTTTATTTTATAGAAATAATTTTAGTAGATATTTGTAGTTATATTTGTAGGCATTATGGATGAACAATGAAAATTATTGCATATTTGTAATAATAGTATTAATAAATTTAGTAGCGCTCAAAAGTGGTAGTAAAAGTAAAATTTTAGAAGCATTAAATAATTTTTTCTAGCGGTTAGAAATGTTACTAAATTCGAAGTTATGGTAGCGTTTTTAATTTATGGAAAAAAAATAACAGCGGTTCAAATCGTCGCTATAAATTGTTCAAAAAGCATTACATTATATTCCTTGCCAACATTACAAATTGTCGCTAAAGTCATCGCTAGTATTAAGATAAAAAATAACAGCGGTTGAAAACATCGCTATACATTGCTCAAAATCCATTGCATTATATTCTTTACCAGCATTCAAACCGTCCCTAAAGGCACCACTGGTATTAAAAAGGATATTCCAGCGTTTCCCGAACCTGTCGCTAAATATCTACACCAACGGGTATATCCCAACGCTTCTGGTGACGGTTTACAAATTGCTGGTATAGATTTTGAAGACATTTAGAAGCGATTTTTATAACTTTTGGCGACGCTAACGACCGTTGCTAAAACTCACATTTCTTGTAGTGTGTGTACTAAATTTACTCATATCATTAATTCTTTGAATGCTCTTGGAAAGACTTATCTCTCTTATGAATTATTGAGAAAAGTGCTTAGGGATTTGCCATCGATATGGAAAGTTAAAGTTACGGCCATCACGGAAGTTAGAGACTTGAAGAAGATGACCTTGGATGAACTCATCGGGTCACTCCTTATGTATGAGATGACAATCAATGATAGAGCAAATGAGCTCAACAAATGGAAAATGGTCTTCAAAGCGTCCAAAGAGAGCTCTAGTGATGAAGAAAATAAAAATCTTAAAATGGAGCTCATCACTAGAAAGCTTGGATAATTTCTAAAGAATGACAAAAAGCTTGCAAGTAAATTCCAAGAGTCAAAGATGAAGAAAAGTGATCTAAGCAAAAAGGATTCAAGAAGGAAAGATTCCAAAAAGAAGAAGAAGAAAGCCATGAAGGCCACAACATGGAATGAAATTGACTCAAGTACTTCAAATGAGGATTCATGCAATGAGAAAGTAAATCTTTGCTATATGATTTATATTGATTCTAATCCTACACATAAATCAAATGAATTAAATTCTTATAGTAATGAATCATGTGATGAATTATTGTCTACATATGAGGAACTTTAAAAAGAGTTATATAATTTACATAAATATTTTCTGAAGTTAGGTAAGAAAAATACTTCTTTGAAAATGAAAATTGAAAATCGTTCAAATGAACTTATTGAGTTAAAATCCTCTTATGAGATTTTTGAAAAAGATCATAAAATTGAAATTTTCACTAGAGAAGAAGAAAATGATTATTTAAGAAATGAACTTAAAAGAATAAAATTCTCTTATAGCGAAAATGAGACTATGAATCTAAAGAGAAAAATTGAAGACTTGGAAGCCTCTTCAAGTAGTACTTGTTCTAAAAATACTCATGCCAAAACTATTTGTTTATATTGTCTGAAAAGGATCATATTAGGTATAATTACCCTTATAGAGAAAAAAGAGGTTTTGATAAAAAAATCATTTGAAAAATCAAATATGATCCGAATGCTAACCTTTATGGACCCAAGAAAGTATGGGTACCAAAAGTTCCCACTTAAACTTGTTTTGTAGGTATTTGGATGCCTCCACTCGAGCGATCAAGTAAAGCATAGTAAGTGAAAGTTCAAAACACGTGTGGAATGTCAAGTCAAGCTTTAAAATGGAATATTGCTTGAGACTTGACAAAATGGTCAATGGAAACGCTTATGGTATAATCTTTCCTATCTACTTTACTTTCATATCACTTTTTGCAAGCTATATCATGACTATGTGCTCATAATTTTCATTATTAGTTTATCATTAATGAAATATGACTCCCTACATGAAAAATGAATAAATATCATTTTGAAAGTTATTGATATGCAAATTGGAGAATAAATATCTTTGTTAAAAATACATTCATAATATGAGCTATTAATGTATATCATTTGAATGAATATAAAATGACTTTTTGAGTAACTACAGGTATCATTTTTTGCTTTAAAAAGTCATGAAAATTGAGATAATGTGCAATACTTTGGAGACAATTGTTTTTGCACATGCTTATACTTAATGGATCATAATTTTCTCATGCATATTAATTGTTCAATTAGTAAAAGACAAAAAAATTTTTATTTTTTCAATTGGTATGATTTGAGTTAATATAAATGATATGAAAGAAATCATGCTTTTTAAAATTTGATGGGTATCGTAATATTTGTCTTGCACATCAATTGTTAAATTAAAATAGAGTGAAAATATTTTTCTTATTTCAATTGGTATTAATATAAAAGATATTATACACCTGAAATTATGAGTTTATTGAATCGAATATATATGGTATTGTTGTCTTAAAAGTTTTAAGTTATGGCACAAGGTTTCAACCTATGCACCAATAGCAACTTTGGAAGCCATTTGCATACTATTTGCCCATGCTTTACAATTGGTATTGTTTTGATGCCTCAAAAATATTTTTATAAAAAGTATTTAAATGGAAAACATCTTATCTTAATTTTTGGTGTCAAATGACGATTTTCTAAGATTTATACGAAAAATGGAGAGAATGCTTAATGAATATGTTTCTATTTTTACTCATAAATAACAATTGGTATTATTTTGACAATTAATTTTTTAAAAGAGAATTTATCTTATTTAATATCAAAATGATGCTATATCAAAAAATGGGAGAATGCGTTTTAAATGAATTTCATTTTTTATTTTTTACTTTTTGATGATGTCAAAAGGGGGAGAATGTTTGAGCAAAATGAATATTATTTTAATATTTCTTTAGATATGAGAAAAAGAGAGAGTTTATGCTTTTAGAATATTTGTGTCACGTCCCATTTTTAAAAATTGTATTCGTGACCGGCCAGTGAATCAAGCTCACCCAAGGCCTACTTTTTCAAACCGTTTAAGGATTTTCAAACGCATTATTTAGAAAAGGTTTTAGCAAAAACATGAATTTACAAACATACCCAGAGGCAAACTAGTGTCATGAAGTATATTAACTTTACAGGCAAAAAATTAAGTACAAAACATTTACATCTAAATATAATTAGGTACATATATCTCAACTAATAACACGAAATGATAACTTCTTCTCTTCGATCGTCCAGCATTCACCTTACCCTGAAATGCCACAATATAAATTTCATAAGCACGAAGCTCGTGTGAGTGTACATATATCAATGTTACAGGTTTGCTATGGAATATCAATTTTACTATATGAAATTATTTAATCAAACTGTCTTGATAAAAACATCATTTTTCATAGACATATTTCAGGCATTAAGCCCTAGCAAGTTTTTCACAAACAGGTTACAGGCATTAAGCCCTAACTAGTTTTTGATAAACCGGTTATAGGCATTAAGCTCTACATACGATGATAAGCTTTTGGTCATGCCAGAATTACGTAGGTAGCGACCCCACAACCCTTTTCGTTATGATATCATAACCAACAATCACAATATCATAACCAACAATCACCTGGCCGTGACCCCATCCTTATACACCTCGCTGTTCAACACCAGCGACCGGGCTAACACCATTTAAGCTATTATCATATACACATTTTCAAAGTAATCTCAACAGAAAATTCATGTCTTTCTCAAACCAAGAATATTCACATTTTTCACAGATATATCCACGACAGGAAAGTCGTACAAAAAATGTCATTTTATGCGAAAACACAATATTTTACATTCAAAACATAATAGAAAAGCTTAACAGAAAAGTTGTACGAAAAATGTCATTTTATACGAAAATACAATATTTTGCATTCAAAACATAATAGAAAAACTCAAATAACAAAAATATATGAAACTCACCTAATTTTAGCAGGAGTTCATTCAATTAATCTTTTCCAAGCACGTCCAAATCTAAATAAACACAAAATACTAATTTTAATAAAATTTTCATAATTGCGTTAACCTATCTTATCTTTATCGAAGTCTAAAAGTTTATCATTTTGTACGATTTTGGCCTTTAACCTTCTTTTAATATGAAAATTTTGATTTTAACGAAATCTATATATATATTAAGCTAAAAATAATAAAGCTAAATATTAAAAAATTCAAAAGAAAATAGAATAATAAAATTTCTAGTTTCAATTAATGTTATAAAATAATATTAAATTTCTTATTTATATTAAAGAAATTTTATAATTTCATTGATTTTATTTAAAAAGAATCCTTTTATTTTAGCTTAAGAGAACAATATTAAATTTCTTATTTATATTATGAAAGTTGTCTTTGTTTAAGACTTAATTCATAATATAATATTTTATTTTAATTCTCAATCCTTGATACAATTAAATCTTTTAATTTAATTTTTATTTATTTATTTCTTTAAATTTCTTTATTAAAATTCTTATTAAAAACAATTAAAAACAATTAAGAAAAACAAACAGGGTCTCAACCCAATTCTCTCACACACAAAACACAACACACTCACACACACACCCACACAGCAAACACACGCACACACGGCACAATTACATATATATATATATATATATACACGCATAACTCACACAGCGCCTACATAAGAGAGAGAGAGAGAGAGGGATGGTTGCTGGGTCGGCAAAGGGCGACGTCCGCCGCGTGAGGTGGTCAGCGGTGGGTGACAGAGGCGTTGCGACAGCGGTGGTGGCGTGGCCGTGCTTGGTGTTAGGTTGTGGTTGAGGGGAGAGGCCGAGAGGGTAGGGAGAGTGAGGGGAGAGAGATCAGGGCCGAGAGAGAGAGAGAGAGAGAACGGGGAAGAGGGAGAGAGAAAGAAACCGGCAGGTGACCGGCGGCGGAGAGGGCGGCGCCGTCGGCGCGATCGGCGGTGGAGGGTGATGGCGCCGGCGACGGTGGTGAAGGTCGCGGCGTGGGTCGTGGTGGTCGGCAGCGCAGCGCGTGGCTGCCTTCCCTTCTTTCCCTCTGTTGTTGTTTGAAGCTTTGCTTCTTTTAGCTTCTGTGCTTGGAAGCTTCTGTTTGAAGTTCTCAGCTTCTTCTTAAACTCAAATGTTATAATTTACAGTAGCTTCCCACCTCTTCTCTTCACGATAATAGCTGAATTTACTCGAGTGTCTGTAAAACATGAGTGTGAAGAGATATTGATAAGAGGGACTTAGGGACAGCTGTAGCGTATGTGTCAATTTGCATGGATCAAATGTGACGAATGGCCTATTTTTATTTATTTTTTTCTGTATAATTTTTTTGATGTAAAATTTTTAATTTAAAAAAATTTAAAAATTTTGATATAAAATTTTAACGTATTTTTATGAATTATCGTATAGTAAGAATTCTTACAAAAATTTTCTAACTATAATATTTTTTATTTTTAATTACCGGTATTTTAATTGATGTAAGTTTTTGAGTTATAATTTAAAATTTAATTATAAGATTCTGTCTGGAATTTTATTTCGAGTCGCTTTAAATATTAATTGTTATTATTATTATTATTTTTTTTACGAGTCTTCACAGTTTGATAATATTAAAAGGGGGAGAATGCTTGGTTCAAACTGTATATCATTTTTGCATTTCTTTTAATATGTCAAATAGGGGAGGCTATGTGTTAAATTGCTAATATATGTCTTATCGAATTATATCATAAAAATGCAATTTATCACATCCATTGATCAAAATGTGCTTAAATGTCTATCACTTGAAAATTTTAAAATTCATGAATTAATTACATTATATAGTTGAATATTTTGGTTATGCATATTGTGAGGAGAAGTCTTGTAAAGACAATCTCATTTTACTATTTGTTGGTCATCATAAAAAAGGGAGAGATTATTGCCCTAGCAAGGTTTCAACCTGTTTTGATGATAACAAATCAAAATTTCTAATTGTGCAAATTGAGTGTGTTCACAGGAATTCAATGACATAAGCACAATTGAGAATGTAAAATGAAAGCCATGAAACATGAAGATCATATTCAAGCGGCTAAGATCCATGGAGTAACAAGAATAACCAAGCAGAAAAGAAAATGACTTGAAGGACTCAAAGAATTTCAGTGTATTAAATCTAGGAACCTATGTAAGTTCACATATCATTGGTTATATGTGTGAAATCTCATAGAAGACCTTAGATGAACCATAGGTTTGTTCATTATTCATGAAAATCATTTTACAAATCTATGAAGGGCTTAAAACTTATGAGAAACATTTTTCATAACTATGAGGTGCTCAAAAATACTGAACTTTTGAAGTTTAGTTGACTGAGGTATCAATCCAGTCAACTGAAGCTGGGCTGCCAAACAAAATTTTGATCAAAAGGCAATCCAGTTGACTGAATATAGCAATTCAGTCGACGGAATCAATCCAGTCGACTAAAGGACCCAATCCAGTCAACTGAATGGAGTTTTGGGAAATCCAGTCGACTGAATTCCCAGGTTAGTCAATTGAGCACACAGATTTTGACTTTTTGGGTTTTAACGGCTAGTTGAAAAATTGATTAAATATCCCAACGATTAGTTCGTATTTTTGGCCTATAAATAGAGCCCTTAAGCCCTGAAAAATGCAGAGACAAGCTCCCATTCATACTCTCTCATATACATCAAGTTTGTTCTTTAAAATTTTCATTTTATAAGTTATTTTTTAGAGAAAACCTTATAAATGCTCCATTGAGGTTTTCACTTGTATATCCTCTGGAATGAACATTAGTGTGCTTCATCTTGTATTTATTTGCTCTCTGAAGGAGCTGATTCATTGTACATCCAATTTGGATTCTTCGTATTCTTATTGTACTTGATAATGTGATTTCTCAAGAGAGACATCTCCGCCTATTGAAGGAGAGAGAAAACTCTGCCTACAAGGAGGGACTTGAGAAGAGAATTTCTCAAGAGAGGTTTCTCCACCTACTGAAGGAGTGGGCATCTCCACCAACTGAAGGAGAGAGATAATCCGCCTATAAGAAGGGACTTGAGAAGGGAATTTTTCAATAAAGATTTCTCTAACTAGTGAAGGAGTGGGCATCTCCACCAATTGAAGGAGAGATGTAACTCCTCCTATAAGGAGTATTGTACTTGAGAAGGGAATATTCTCAAGAGAGGCTACTCTACCTATTGAAGGAGAGAGGCTGCTCTGCCTACTGAAGGAGTGTCTATGAAATCCTCACAGCGGTTGGCTTTAGGTAGTGCCGAACCTTGTAAATTTCGGTGTTGTATTTCTCTAACTTTATCTCTTTATTTTTCACACTTTAATTTCATATCTACTTGAAATTGTTTGTTAGAGAATACTTGTGGATGTTTGATATTGCATGATTTAAATTGGGTCAATCTTGACATAAATTTTTAAATACCTAATTCACCCCCCTCTTGGGATTGTACCTACACTAACACCCGGTACACCCACAAAGCGGAATAGGGATTATACCTGATTGATCCTACTGATTTGATCTCGTTTCTATTCTTGAGCTTGAATCCAAATATCAACAAGGCAATCAACCGGCAATCTTTTCTCTGTTCTGATCTTTTGTTGTATTCTCAAACGCCAAAAACACGAACTAAGTGTGGGCTTAGATCCTTGTGCTCCAAACCCTTTCTGGCTACCTCCTCTAGTTCTGGTTCTCACATTACGTGGAAAACCTAAAAGATTATATGAATGTATCATTTGGCGATCAGCGTTATAACGATATATAAATAGGTTACAGTAGGGACCTGTGGAGTAAATAAGACATGGGTTTCCAATGTAATTAAGAAATTCTGCCTCAATCTAGAAATAATTTCATAGAAACATAAATTATAATTCATTCCACTAAAGAATTATAATTGCACTCTCAGCCTTATTTTCAAAACAAATTATTCGAACTCTTGTTATTAAATACTTATTATTCTCCCCACGTTAAGATTACGGATATCCACCGAATAAATTAAATTACTGACAATTATATTTAATCGGCTTCTTCAAAAAATTTTAAAACCCTTCCACTTAACTTATTTGACTGTCGAGTTATGAAATCTACCTATAGGGTTTGGGTCGGTTAAAAATTATAAGTTTTCTTAAGGAGATATCATCAATTTTGATCTTTCGAGATGTAAATTTGATCAATAATTAATATCTACCATATACTTAATACCGTTATCCAACTCACCGGGATTATTGACCTATACAAGATGGTACCATTTAATGAACCAAAATAACAAATATTAAATAAACGCAAATAATAATTATTTTGAGATTAAGAGCATAAGCACTCTTAATAACCATGTAGTGTAAATTAATTTATATAATCAGTATAAAATTAATTACCCCAACGTGGTGCTGTTCCATACACACAAAGTGTACTAGCACTGCGAGTCGAAATAATAGACGACGCTATTATCTGTTCCCCATAATCAAGACAAAGCTTCTAAAACTCTGTGTTATAGTCGTATCAATAGTGTATCCAATTCCATTTAAGTTGTGAATTAAAAATTTATATTCTAGAAGAACTGATAATCTGGTCTTCTGTGTGTAAGCCGAACTCTACATACCAGATTAACTACTATGTAGAATAAAAGATACTTATGCACAATATTAAATAAGCAATAAAACACATGTATCACTCATAAAGATTCTCATTAAAATAGAAAAATAATTTTTATTAATAAATAGAAACAATACAAAAAATTCAAACATTATTTTTAGTATACAACCCTAATAGTCCGATGGTAAACAAGTAGTTCAGTCCTTCTCTATCATTTTTGGGTGGGAGATTTTCTATTGGCGGGAGTGTTATAGCTTTATCAGCTACCCATTCCTTGACTAGTTTCTTTACCATCTCGATGTTGCATAGGTACGGTGGGAGGTTATTGTCTCGCCACCTTTTATTTCTGTCATCTCTTTTTTCTCTTTCTGGCTTTTGCCCGCTGAAGGCTGTAGAGGCCTAAGCCCTGTCACTGCGGAAAGAGGCCGGCTTGGTAGGTGGTTTGATTGTATGGCAGAGGTTACGAGCCACCTTGATCAAAGCCGAGAACGTGGGTAAATTGAGGTTGATGAGATGTGCCATGTACTCCGGCAAGATCCCTTGGGCACACATTTATACTAGATGAGTCTCACTAACCAGATCATGGCATTTGACAGCTAGGTCCAGAAACTTTTTAACATATTCGAGTAGATCATCCCTAGTTGTTGTGTTTCTCTAACCAGCGTGAGCATCGTCACCTTCTCATGAACCTGGAAGAATTTTGTGCAGAACTTGTTGACCATGTCTTCCCAAGTGATGACTGAGCCTAGTGAAAGATTGACGTACCAACTATATGTCCTGTCCATCAAAGATTTTGAGAACTCCCATAGGCGTAGAGTGTGGTCCCCCCATAGGCTCCTAGTGTCTCTACAAACCTTATCACGTGCTCTCTAGAGTTCCGCTTCCTTCCATCGAACTTTATGAACTTTAGTGCCACATACCCTTCAGGATAAGGCACCCTTAACAGTTACAGCGGATATGGACGCTGGATATCTGGATCTGAGATGGATAGTAGCTGTCCTTTGTTCTTCTTGCTGGAACATTACTTTGACATCTGCGATTGTGGAAAATTGAGCCTGTATTCTTGGTAGAGCTAGGTTCGGGTTGATGGACCCTTGCATCATCATTGGGGTCACCTGTGCTTGGGGTTTGATTTGCTTTATTGGTTGCTGTTGACCAATTAGAGTCACCTATGCGTCTACTGGTGCCTTCTCTGCTGGTAGCCTTTCCCCTAGAGCCTCTGCCCGATTGACAGTTTATTACTGCTGCCAAGATCCAATTGGTTAGCCTCGTGATGGCATTCAGGATACTAGTTTGGACATCTTAAATAGCCTACAGGGCATCTAGGAATAGATCATCATGATTATTGTTGTTGCGGTTCGTCTGTTGCTCCCTTTTAGGATCGACGTTATGTTCATTGCTATTAGAATGATCTTCCGACATGGCTAGTTTATGGGTCGGATGTAATCCGTTTCGCGTACTGACTATTCACAAATTCACCTCCCCAGTGGAATCGCCAAAGAATGTAGGGTCCTTAAACAATTAATAAATATTGGTGAGATGAAATATGTAAAATAATTAGTAAGCACAGAACGGAGAGAGAGTGATGGTTGGGTAAAGGAAAATGCTAATTGAATTTTGGAGTATTGGAAGTATGAACAACCTGCAGCAGGCTCTAAATTCTAATATCAGTTATGATCCCTTAGGAGCATGACCATCCCTTCTATTTATAACCCTTTGATGGAGCTATTAAAATTAGAACAGGACTCTAAGAGATATAATTGAATTAGGAGAGGTATCTCGGGGATTAAGAGATAAGATCCATAGATTAACCATTTCCCCAATAATCAATGTTCTATTTCAACTCAACTAGGCCAGCTAGCGAATGCCCTGTGAGTACCCAATCCACTCGGGTCAAGTACCCAACCCACTCGGGTCGAGTGACTCGAGTAGGTGAGTCCCGTGGCTTGACAAGTCATTTCCTTAGTTACCAAGCCACATGTCTCCCAACGTCCCGTGCACGTCCTGTGCAGAATTATACTGCTATTATCTTTTACTGTCTTTGGGACATACTTTCGATTCTTAGAGGAATTTATAGTCATATAATCTGTGCTATATCTTGGCTATTCAATTTGTGCTGAGTCACATAGTTTGTACTATGTCATCACAATTAGATAGTCAGAGCTACACTCACAGTTTGTGTTGTTTTCATGGTTTGTACCATAGTAATATAATCAAGTAGTCAGAACTACTATCATAGTATGTACTATACTTCATAATCTGTGCTATGGAATGTATTCATTCGTAGTCAGGGCTAGCTTCATAGTCTATGTTATAGAATGTTATATATCCTCTTTGTAACAAGTAATAATGATAGATACTCGAGCTAATAGGCTCCTAGTGATTCGGGCCTCCATAGCTCGAGTAGAATAAGTTCATATCTCGTATCTCATGTAGCTTAAGATGAGCATATTTCTTTTCCATTCTTCTATTAGTCAAGTTGTATAGTTAATTGGTCGAGCTAATGGGACCTAGTGGTTCGGACAACCAATAGCTCGAGCAGGTTAAGTCTTTATCTTTAGTAACAAATTTCAGTGGCTCGAGTGTACTGATCCATTCCAATTGACGACGATTAGGTGTCTCAGGCTTCAATAGCTTGGGACACTCTCCTTTGTTGTTAATCATGTATTCTTCAATCATATGGGATAACCAAGTCATTAGCATCATGATTGACCAACTGAGCTACTGGGACCCCAATAGCTTGGATCCTCTTTGGCTCATTTTAAGCCTCGTGTCTCTCCTTCTATGTATTTTAGTCGAGGGGATATTTAACTTCGAACCCATACCTCTACTGTAGGCGGGCTACGTGATCATATCAAGCACTCGAGTTACTAGGGAGTTCCTTCGGCTTGGGTCCCAGTAACTCGAACTTGGCCATATCTATTCTGCTGTTTTCACACCTTCGGCTCTGTACCATTTTCCTTCCATTTGTTTGATAACTCGTTCTGTGACATTTACTCCGAATTAATAGGAGCTTTTGGCTTGGCAGTTCGAGCAAGAATAATTAGAGTTGCACACGCATTGCATGTGCCCCAACCGCTAGTGACTTAAAAGTTTACTTTTTAATAATTTTTTTATAGTTGGAGGCTCTATAACCAATTGCACAACCCATATCAATCAAATAGACTCTAATAGCTCGTTTGGATTAGATGATTTGAGAAGAAAAAAGAAAAGAAATGATTATGTTATCACTCAAATTATTTGTTTAGATAATTAAATAGCAAAAAAATAGAGAGAAATAAAAAAAAAACTGGAGATATTTGGTAATAACTTAAAATAATTTTTTCAAATCTCTCCAAAAGTAGAGAGATTAGATAGAAAAGTAATTACTTAAATGCTTTCTTTTATAATGCAATATTAACCTTCTAAAATACTTAAAATGGGGTTAGTTTAGTAATATTATATATAACACTTTTTTGTTATTAAAGTTAACCAAACATGATAAAAGCCAAATGATAATTTTTTCTCTTCTATTTTTTCAAATAAAATAAAAAATGCAATTTTTTTCTATTACTTAAGTATTTTTTTTCTTTTCTCGTTTGGAAAACGAACTAGAAGTGGAAATAACGATTCTTTGCCAAATATTTGACGCATTTCTATAAGTTTAGAGAGCGTGTTGTGTGCAAAGGGTGCTCTGAACGTGCTACACTTCAAAATGATAATATTTTGTGTGCGTTTTGTGCTATATCCAAAAAAAAGGCCGAAACAACATCGTTTTATCTACATCTAGCCATCAATCTGGCTCTCTCTCCATTTTCCAAAATCTCCTCATAATTGTTGCCACAACCAAGGCAGTACCAAATACACCCCATGCCTGTTTGTTTCCTATATATTCTTTTTAAAAAAATTAAGAAAGGTCAAGTTAATCTATAAACGGCCCTATATATAATTAATATATTATAGTTTTATTTATAATACTACTGTCATCTTTTGAGGCAGTACCAAAGCCATCAATCTGGCTTTCTCTCCATTTTTCAAAATTTTCTCATAATTGTTGCCACAATCCGGGCACTACCAAATACACCCCATGCCTGTTTGTTTCCTATATATATTCTTTTAAAAAAAAATAAGAAAGATCAAGTTAATCTATAAACAGCCCTATATATATAATTAATATATTATAGTTTTATTTTTAATACTACCGTTATCTTTGAAGGCAGTACCAAATACGCCCCATGCCTCGTTTGTTTTATACATAGGGCTGTTTATAGATAAAACTATAAACATAATAGTGTTCTTTTCTCGTTTTCCAAACGGATATCGATTCTTTGCCCAATATTCGCACGCATTTTTATGCTCTCCTGAATCCTAGCTCCCATTCTATTCTCTTCCTTCCACTGTCTGAACTCACGTACAAATACATACATGTATTTGTTAAGATTCTTTGTTCAGTTCCAACAATGGCAGCCATGGACGACGTGTGCGAAGCGAAGGACTTCTCCTTTCCGAAGCAGGAAGAGAAGATCCTCCAATGGTGGGACGAAATCAAGGCCTTCGAGACACAGCTCGAGCGCACCAAGGAACTGCCCGAGTACATCTTCTACGACGGCCCGCCATTCGCCACCGGCCTGCCTCACTACGGCCACATTCTGGCGGGGACGATCAAGGACATCGTCACTCGGTACCAGACGATGCGAGGCCACCACGTGACTCGACGCTTCGGCTGGGACTGCCACGGGCTTCCGGTCGAGTTCGAGATCGATACGAAGCTGGGGATAAAGACCAGAGAGGATGTGTTGAGGATGGGGATTGACAAGTACAATGAGGAGTGTCGGAGCATTGTAACGAGGTATGTGGCCGAGTGGGAGAGTGTCGTGACGAGGACGGGCCGGTGGATCGATTTCCGGAATGATTATAGGACGATGGACTTGAAGTTTATGGAGAGTGTGTGGTGGGTTTTCTCTCAGCTCTTTGACAAGGGCCTCGTCTATAGAGGTTTCAAGGTCTGTTCGCATGTTTATGGTTTTCTCCTTCATTGTTGTGTTGAACTGATGGTTAAAAATATGGTCTTTAATAACTGGGAAATGAGATTGAAAACAAGAGGGGATGAAGATTGCAGGGAAATGGCTGTATGTTGGTAGTTTGATGAAATTTGAATTGTATTTATGCTTATTATGATGTGAAATGGTTGAATGGGAGTTACAATTTGAACATTTTGTGACCTTTTTTTTTGCAGGTTATGCCATACAGCACTGGTTGCAAAACCCCACTCTCTAATTTTGAAGCCAATTCCAACTATAAGGTTTAAAATCAGAACTTCTTCTCACTGGGCTATGCAACTGCTACTGTTACTGTTCCAATCGTAACTAATAATTAGATATTCGTTACAATAAAATCAGAGCTTCTTCTCACTGGGCTATGCAAAATTTTTGATGCTATTTTTGCTATTCTTGTCACAATATTCATTGTTTCTGATGGTACAGCTGTCACTTGCTGTATGCGATTCTACCACTGGTTTTATGACTATATAGGATTACTAAAATGTTCATCAGACAATTTATGAGAA
Source organism: Heliamphora pulchella (assembly GCA_032270985.1). NCBI lineage: Eukaryota > Viridiplantae > Streptophyta > Magnoliopsida > Ericales > Sarraceniaceae > Heliamphora > Heliamphora pulchella. Next base: position 32,353 of record JAULJZ010111278.1, read on the forward strand.
GTCTCTGATCACATTTTCTGTTTTGCAATAGGGCATGTTTGGTTGGGGTATTATTAGGGCTGGTTTGAATTATATGAGAATGGTCACATATATTCCAAATTTCCAGTGTTTGGTTGAACTATTTGTTAGGGATAACGATTTCCACATAACTAATTTTAACTCTTCAACATGGGACTGAATTAATCCCACCTGATCGTGTGGGTTTATTAGTCTAGGGATAAGGGAGAAGGGGATAATGATTGAAATTATATATTTTCCCTTCCTTAAAAATAAATTGACACCTCAAGTGTGGCTTTATTAGTCCCGAAATTACATATTTTAATTTTATTGTGACATTTTTTGTTTCGTTTTTTAAGTCATGGGCGGAGTGCCTGGATGCTTAATACGGTGGCGAACTTGAACTGCCTAGTTTTGCTTTTGCTTGTGACTTTTTTTGTGTGGTTCTGATGATAATGAATAACTACATAGTTGTTACATTGTTATGTAAGTTTTCTAGTTTAAATTTCTCTGTATCC
>JAULJZ010111279.1:0-11534 GCA_032270985.1 Heliamphora pulchella
AGGCATGCGGTTAATAAGATAACATGCCGTGAGAACGGCCTCGGTCCAAAAATGATGTGGGACATGCATATGGAACAAAAGAGCGCAGGCAGTCTCCAAAAGATGTCTATTCCTGCGGTCCGCCATACCATTCTGTTCAGGGGTATCGGGACATGACGTCTGACGAGAAATACCATGACCTAAACTCCCTCATAGCAGTAGACATATGCCCCCCCGCCCCAATTGTAACTACGCAACACCCGAGCACATGTGCCAAATTCATTTTTCACTCTCATACAAAAGGAAGTAAACACAGAGAACACTTCGAACTTATTTTTCAGTAAATAAAGGAAAGTTATACGGGAGTAATCATCGACAAAACTCACATAATAACGAAATCCAAACATAGAGGTGACCGGACTAGATCCCCATACATCAGAATGAACCAAATGAAACAAAGCAGAAGCTCTTTTAGTGACTCGAGATTGAAAAGGCATATGCAAATGCTTGGCAAAGCGACACGACTCACACTCAACAAAAGACACAGAACTCAAACTAGGATAAAGAATTTTAAGACTCGACAAACCAGGATGCCCAAGACAACAATGAACATCAAGAGCTGAAAAAGACAAAGCAGAATACGCCTGAGCAAGAACAGTATCCAGCAGGTACAACCCTCTCGAGACCCGTCCTCTACTGATAGTCCTCCTCGTCGTAAGATCCTGAAAAACACAATGATCAGGGAAGAATGTCACTGAACAGCCCAAAGAAGTAGTAATCTGACTAATAGATAATAGATTAAATGGATTATTAGAGGTACGCAGGACATTATGTAAAGGAAGATCAGGATTAGGCGTCGCGGCACCACAACCTTCAACTACTAAAGATGATCCATTGGCAACCAAAACCCCAGCGTGGCCAGGAGTCAACTAATAATCTGAGAGAATACCTGAGGATCCAGCTATATGAGCAGAGGCTCCAGAATCAATGACCCAGGTGTGGAGTGGCCACACATGCAGTAGAATTACCTACGAAAGTTGCCGTTGGAAACTCAGAAGCACCCATACTCTGCCCAATCTGACTTTACAGATAGAGGTCATACTCAGCCGCAGTCATCTCAACAACCCATCTGGAAGAGGTAGATGCCCCCTGAGAGCTCATCTGGCTATAGTCCTGCTGGCTGTGATTAGCTGTGGCATTCGCCACCAGTGGGGGCTTCCCATGAAGCTGGTAACACTCACTCGGAATGTGCCCACGAATCCCACAATAAGGGCATGTACGGGTTTCACAACCGCCATCACGACCTCCCCCGTGACTAGACTGGCCTCCACCATGACCGCAGCCTAGACCACCGCGACCACCACGAAATCCCACCATAGCAATCTGATCAGTACTCTCTATAACAGATATACCACGAGACTCATCCCGACGGGTTGCCTGACTCACACGACGGAACGTCTCAAAAAGAGTGGGAATCTCCGCCCCAGCAAGAATCTGAGAGCAGGCGGAGTCAAATTCGGAGTTCAGGCTAGCCAAGAAACACACCACCAAGAGCTGCTGCCTCTGCTCCTGAAACTATGATAACTGATTCGTGAACGGTAAGAGGCGATAAAACTCGTCAGCCAAAATCTTGAACTGCATAAAGTTATTTTGAAGAGGCTTCCCGGACCGCTGAGACTTAAAGAAGCCTTTCATAACGTCATAGAGGCGGGAAAGATCATGCGTGAATGAATATATAGATTATAACGAGGACCAGATCTCCCTCACAGTATCAATATTCGCTACCAAAGCTTGAACAGACAGATTCATCGAATTCAGCAACTGAAGGAATATTCGGGCATCATCCCGGGTCCAGATCCGGAAGGTCTCCGATGTTTGTGGTGGGGGATCATCAAACAAATGTGAATCGAGCTCCATTCCTTGAAGATATTTATAGACGCTCTTCCTCCATAGGGCATTGCCATTGGCACCATCAAGGCGCCGATCAACTAACAGTGTTGATGATGAGAAAACTTCTGTGGTATGCTGCCATCCAGCATCAACTTGGAATTCGCGGGTCACCGAATCTTCTGACATCCATATTCGCAAACAAGAGCCCAAAAATACCACGTATCACAAATCATAACCCCATGGAGGAACTCTAGAGAATCAGCAACGGACCCTCACTGCATCAGCAAGAAGCGAACATCACAGAACCTTCTTTGGGATTGAGCAGATCCCATTTCACAGATTGACGTAGTGAGGGAGAGAGAAAAAGGGTCGGCGAGAGACTGTAGGTGGTCTGCAAGGGTTGGCGAGGGTCAGAGAGGGACTGTCGGTGGTCTGTGAGGGTCGGCGAGTGGTTTCGGAGGGCCAACGGCAGTTGGCGAGCAGGTGGTGAAGGATGACGAGGGTTACCGAGGGGCTGGAGAAGGGTTGTGGTGGCTGATGGTGGAGATAGGGCTAGGGTTTCAGTGCTAGAGGCTGACGACTAGGGTTAGAGCTGGCGGCTAGGGCTGGTGGAGGCGATTGGCGGCTAGGGTTCCATGGTGACTCTGATACCATGTTAGAATATGAGACAAAATAATTAAAGTGTGTAATCCCTTGTGAGACACACACGTTATTTTATATTAAAACGTAAGGGACTACAATAGATACTGTAGACATACTCACAGGATAATATAGTTAATACATAATATGTTAACACATATAAGATACTTGGAGAAACATTAAGCTAGACTTTTCATTAATTGAAGCATGAAGATAACAAACGGGTTTGGCTTTACACGAAGCTTATACCCGAGACCCAAAGCAAAAGGGAAAAAGAAAAAGAGGTAAATAACCACAGAGTCCTAATTTAGCTTGATCGGACGCTGGAGCATGGCGGGAATTTTGTCCCCAGCAGGAGGGAAAAGGGCGCCTTAAGAGGCCATAACATCGGGGGCGACCGCGGAAGGAAGAAGAGGAACCTCAGTCCAAAAAGGGGAACCCTCAAGAAACTCGGCCCTCTTATGGCATTCTTTGAAGCCGGCATGATACAGTTCATTGTGAACTGCCATGACTTCCTTCGCAGCCTCTTCCCCGGCTAAATTCCATGCCAGGTCGAACATTTCATTGTCCTGAGCGGTGCAACCGGCCTCCATCTTAGCTTGAAGTTTCTGTAACTTCCCCACTTCTTCAAGTGTGGCAGCTGCGTCAGACCGAGCGGTCTGGAGCACTAGATTAGCAACCTTGGCAGCAGGATGACAAATAAGGAGATCGGCCTCCAACTCTGTTTTTGACCGAGTGGCCCTGAGGTCAACCTCGAGCACGGCAACCCTAGCCTCGATAGACCTCAGCTCTCGCTTCGGTCTTGCTGTGGATCTCGCGAAGGTAACCCAGATGACTTTTGGCGTCAGCAAAGGTCTGGGAGACGCGTGCATTCTCTTTGTAGAGTTCAGCATTCTGTTGCTTTAGCACACTGAAGCATTGGATTTGCTGAAAGAAAAAAGGGAAATGGGGTCAGTTAAAAAGTTGAAACTTCGAAGTAACGAAATAAAAGATAACCAAGGGTGAGCGCGAGATTTACCCCAATACTAAACTGCATGGTGTGGGCATAAAGGGTCCAATCATCGTTTGCTACGTGATTGACCATATCCCTTGGTAGGTGGAGGGCCTTCGCCAACTCTAGCGCTATGCGAGGATCCTCAGCAATGTAGTTGGCGGTGATCACAGGTCGGTCACTGATTTTAAAGTACGATGCCCACTCGACTGCCTCGGGCCAAGTCGTGTGAGGACCGAGATGGGAGTACTATATGCCCATTGAAGCCTTCAACTCTTGGGGGCAAGGTCTTGCATTTGGTCGGATGTAGTGGCCTTGGGGGCAGGCCGAGACATGGTTAGGTCAACTGGGTCCTCGTTCAGCTAAATAGCAGCAGCGGTGACCTTAGATGAGCTCGCGACTGAGGCGATAGCGGGAAGCTCGATAGCAGGGTCCATTGGAGCAGCGGCTGGGGCGGTAGCAGCAACAGAAGCATCAAAAGCAGCAGAAGAAGCAAGAGCAGCTGTCACTACGGCCACATCGGAGGCAGCGCTCCTGAGGACCTGCTCACGGAGGTTGAAAGATCTCCTTGCTCGGCCCATGTATAGAGAAGGAAGTGCTGAGGTGCTAGAAGACGCTCCTGGGACGATCTGTAGCTCTCTGGAAGTGGGGCTGAAAAGCTCGGAGGTGTGGAGGCTGAGCTTCAACGACAAAGCTCGTTTGACCAGATCAGTGTTGGCTTGCTTCTTCTGCTAGGATGCAAGGTTATCAGCTGCAAAACAAATCGAGAGAACATACGTGAGAGGCTGACAAGAACATGTGTGAAAGGAAAGGAAAGGAGGATAGGGATCATGGATGCTGACCTGGACCATTGAGGACCCTAGGTATGGCCCGACTTTACAGCCCTTCATGTTCGATGGGAAACTCAAAGTCGCCTCCTAACTATTATGAAGTCATCTTTGTGCTTGTTAGAGTCAGGGAGGTCACGAATCATCTGGGGAACATTCCTTCGCTATCGAAGGTAGCACGTGGAGTTCTACTCGTGACACCCCAGAGAGTAGAAATAGAAGAGTTCATGGACATCAAGATTGAGGCCATAGCGCCGGTTAATCTCAACTATTTCCATGGCTATACTAAAAAGTTCAAGAGCACCAGAGAAGGCAAAAGATGACACTGGACTAACCACTCCTTGATGAGGGGGTGAAGGGGGAAATGAACCCCGCACTCCACTACAAACGCAATGGGGAATGCTACTTCATTCCCCATGCCAAAGATGGACTCTCTAGGGTTAGACTCGTTGTAAAATCAAATCGAGACTTAAAGGGGAATGAAGTACTTCTCTCTAAAAGAAGCCAAGGCAGCGGCACTGGAAACTGCTTTCGCATGCTTATCCATGACAATAGAATTGAGATGGATTCACAAAGAGGGAAAAGAAATTACAAGCAAAGGAACAACAGGGGAAGGGGAACCAAGAATCCCTAGACGCGAAGGAATCGAAAAGGGAAAAGTCACTAGCAAATAGACCTTACATTAAGTAAGGAATAGCGAATTGCAGTGGCGGATTTAAGGAATGCCCAGGAGGGGCAAGTGACCCCCCTCAGATATTTAGTTTTTTAATCTTATATGTAAAAAAAAAGATTATATATAGAAAGCATTTTTGGTGCCCCACCTGAACATTCACAGTGCCCCACGCTGCTATGCAGCAGCACATGCGACATGCCCAGTCCAGTAGCCAAATATGACACACACCAACATTAATTAATATTCTTAATAAATAAAACTCAAAATCCCAAGAGGTAATCCTATTCAGCAAAGCCAAAAGGCCCACTTCACTACTTCATCCAAGCCAAAAGCCCACTGCCACTCACCGAAACCCTATCCAGGCTATGTTAAGTTGATTTTGGTGATTTTTTTGTAATTTGTTATTGCATATTGCTAATAAATAAATATATTGGAGTATTAGTTTTTGATTTTTCTTTTAATTTCAAATAGCCACGGTGAAATACTTTAACAAAAAATCACAGCTAGAAATTGGAAGTTCTGAAAAAAAAAAGATGACCATTCTCAATTCTCAAAACGAAGTCGAGTGGAAATCAATTTAGCAGATCTTCCTGTAGATCTTGGACTACGACCTCGAATTATTAGTTATAATTATAATGATCGAGACCAAATTCGTAGTGCATATCTGCAAAAAAGTCCTTGTCAGTCTCGTGATTATAAATTTCCACAAAAACCATTTAGCCAAAAGTTACGACGATTTAATCAAGCTTGGTTTAGTTAATTTCCTACATGGTTAGAGTATAGTATAGCAAAAGATGCTGCATTTTGTCTATGTTATCTTTTCAAACAAGAAATTGGAGATCAAGCCGGTGGTAACTTTTTTGTTCGTGAGGGCTTTTCGAATTGAAAAAAAAAAAGAAAACATTTCAATTTCTTGTGGGAGGTCCTAATAGTGATCATAATCAATTTTCGGCTAAATGTCAAGACTTGTTAAACCAAAGACAACATATTCAAATGGTATTTGACAATCAGACAAATCAAAAGATGAAAACCTGTCGAGGTCAATTGTAAAGAAACAAAATTTTTAAGGATAAATATTTTTTTACTTATCATAAATATTTATATTTTTGTGCCCCTTCTGTATTAAATTTTTGGCTCCGCCGCTGGCGAATTGGAAGGAGTAAGAACTTGCAAAAGTACGAAAGATGGTTCAGTCCAATGTAACATCGCCAACAGTGAACAGATTTGAAGGAAGAGTGATGATGGAGGAGCTTCAATCGGTGTATTAGGAATGTGAGGGAGCCCAATGGTTCCTAACGATCGAATGAGCCACCTTTAATTAATGGGTTGAGGAAAAGGTTCGAAGGGAGACAGCTGGCCCCTTGTGCAGGCCAAAAGACGCATGCAAAATGCCTTATTCAAAGTAGGCGCGCCGAGATACATCTAATTAGCGATCGACATGTGACAGGACACGACATCGCATTAAATACAGGCAGTGGGCAAGCAGACGAAAGGCTAATGGATAGATGCCAAAATAAGATACGCTGGACATCTCTCACACCTCGGCCAGATGCCAAGATATGAGAGCTGAAGGGTAATTGAATGAGGCTAGACCCGGAAAGTGGGGGCTGGGCCCAAAAAGTGTGGGCCGGCTTGTCTCGATGACCCAAGCTCAAAACCAAACAGGTTGGGCCCGGATAGCAAGACCACAACTTGATGTCGAGCCGAGATACATAACTCCAACGTAGCACGACAGTGTTCACTAAGTAGACGTGTCTGATAAGCCAAGCATTGATGATAACACGGTTGAGCTTGGAGAATATTTATAACGAATGCGTGGCCAAGATACAAGCATTAATGAGGGTAGAGTGTCCGTATTGCTCTGCAATAATGATAGTTAGGGTTACTCCAAATATCCCAGCAAGCAGTCGTCTCAGAGAAAACATACTCAATTAGGACCCAAATGAGGGAGGAAAGCTTCCTGCAATGGCAGAGCCTAGAGGAGATAATGCTTTCCCACTATAAAGCGCACCGAGGGACACTATAAATACAAAACCAAGCAATCAAACGTAACGCACACGACTTTTTACTTATAGAAATTCTACTAAATACATAGAGAACTATTCACTAAGAGCTCCTCATTCTCTTGCTTACAAAACACTAACTTAAGCATACGAGTTTTTCGACATGAGCCTGTCGGGTACTCTCACCCATTTGTACTTGGGCAGGAGCGACCTGGTCAGGGAGATCATCTCAAAGGCCTATTTCTTCTCGTTCTCATCTCATATACGGAATCACACATGTACAATTATTATTGTTTTTTTAGAAATGTCTTAGAATGTTTTCATCTTTGAGGGACTTAAGTGGTATTAAGATTCGTTGACAATATTAGATTGAGTTGTGGAAATTGCTTTCTTATAAGTTATAACCAAACCAAACCAAACCAAACCAAATTAGGTTTTTGTTCCAATCAACTGGGGTTGGTTACATGAATTCTTTTACGCCATTCTACTCTTTTAAAAACCGTATCTTCAGTTAGTTTTAATAAATTTATATCTTTTCTTAATATGGCATCTCATGTTAATTTAGGCCTATGCCCCCTAGTGTTTTTATTACCGGTGATTTTGTCTCTTTTTTTTTTTTACTATTACATCAATTAGTCTACGTTGTATATGTCTAAACTATCTTAATATATTTTCTCTCAACTTATCCTTAATTAGTACTATCCTTATCATTTTACGAATCTTTTTATTCTGAATTTTATTTTTTCTAGTCTTACCATACATCCACCTTAATATTGTTATTTCGGCAATACTTATTTATGTGAGTTTTATTACCAACCCAACATTTTGTTCTGTAGAGAATAGCTAGTTTACTAGTTGTACTATAAAATTTTTCTTTCAACCTTGTAAGTATTGGTCGATCACATAGAACGCTAGAAGCACCTTTCCACTTGAGCCAACTGACTTTAATTCTATGGGTTACATGATTATATGTAATCTCTCCATCTTTGTTAATAGTCAAATATAGATAATGAAAATATTTACTCTTAGCATCTCTAGGTTTTGAATATTCACTTCACTATTAATATTCCTATTACTATTAAAATTATATTCTATATACTCAGTTTTGTTTCTATTTACTCGAAACAATTTTGATTTCAAAGCTTCTCTCTATATTTCTAAATTATCGTTAACTCCACTTCTAGTCTCATTCACTAAGACAATATCATTAGTGAACAATATACACCATCAAACAACATCTTATGCAAATTCCGTCTCATAATTAATGTTATTGAGATCTTCTTATACGTTGCATTATTTTTTCCTTTTTAGTGAAAGAACAAAGATGATTGAGATGGCCTAAACTCCTTATGATTGCTTGAGCTTTTTTGGAGTCTGAGCATTGAAAGATGATGTATAAAGATGCAAACTATATGCCATGATTAATGAAGATTCAATAATTACTAATTCGTGGTCCGCTCCCCTTCCTAGACTCTGCATACGCGAGAGTTTCGTACACCAGGTTGCTTTTTTTTAATGAAATTCAATACTAGCTTACATTATGAAGAAGGAGATGAACGGTGGTTTTAATACTAAAAATTGTTAAGACTTTTTAACAACCTTGTAACAACTAAATGAATCTCAATTTAACCAGTCGCATTTAGGCAAACATAATTTCCAACCCTTGTTACTTGGACCAAGGATGGGGTTCTGGTATGAGAAATCTCAACAGAAAGATGGTACACCATATATTGCAAAATGTAGTACGATAGGGATGGGTTTGTATAATTAGAGCAATTTTGTTTTAATAATTAGGCATCCTACTAAATTGCTTATTATTCTTCCAATTATTTATGTAATAATACATTTTGAGGAGAATTTTGGGCCCCTTTTTTACATTTTTGTCTAGCCAAAACTTCACTCTATTTATTCTTGAGGATTTTTCTCATAGGAAAAGCTTTGGGAAAATAAATATAAAATATTTGGGAATAACTTTGGATCACTAAATTCACCATTTTAGAATGAAAGTCTATCATGTTAGGGCATGAATTCCAAAATGTAAATTGCTAGGTTATTTGTGGTTTTTGGTAACATTGTTTTCACCTGTTGGAATTTACCCTTGTCATTTTAACTTTTTTTTGGGAGGGTGTTTTGATTGCCAACAAAAGAGATTGTACTAGAAAATGTGCCGAGGGGCACCTCCTAAATACAACCAAATCAATTCTTGTCTTGCTTTAAACAACCACAGGTTGCCAATTTTGTATCGTCAGATCTTTTAATAATCTCTCTCTCTCTACTTGCAGCCCATCTGAATATACACAGTAAGCCCCTCTGCCTCTATGTGTTGTTGTGCTTGTCATGGTTGAGAATCAAACCTTTTACACTAGCTGGGCCAACTACTACATTTTGAGGAAGGTAATTTTTCGTTGCAAGTGTTGCATAAAACTACTAGAATTCTCCTTAGAATTCACTAGGGATTAAAATGAAACAATTTTTAATATATGAAAAATCAATTTCATAATGTTTCTAATCATACAAGCTAAGTGTTTGATAGGTAACAGGCTTTCCACTTCCTTGCGCACCAGTTGAGGAGCAGCACAAGCTTTCCCTCACAGTGGAAGTGAACATTTAATGATCTACTGGAGATTTGATAGTAATCGGCCCGCATGTATTTCTCTTAAAAGTAGAAAGGATTGGATTTTTTTAAAACAAAGTTTGCAAGCTGCATGATCATCGTAATTGAGGAATCTTTTAAGATATCTATATGTAGCTTATAGAATATGGCCCATTTTATTGCATGATCCTATTCATAGGAGATTAAGGTCTTGAAGGCCAACTCACCAGCGCATAGTGTCTCGTGCTTGCCTGAAGACAAGGGACAAATCAACATATAGTGATCAGGTGTGCTCAAGTACTGAAAAGAACAAAACATATTACATAGAAGGAGAGCATTATTTTATTGCACGTTTGGAGGTGGAGACCTATTTATAGCTGATTGATGTTAGTTAGGTGTTGAAGGTCAAATCACCTTATCACATACTTGTTTGAAGACAAGGGACAAATATTTTAACGAGGCCTCAACTTTAGCACCCAAGTCGCAAGACTCTGGAATTCCCACATAGGAATCATGGGTTCATATGATCGAGGCACCAACCCTGAGGAATCCACATGGCTGTGCCTAATCTAGGCATATAACAATAGCCTTGTTTCCTTTCAAGCAAAGAGTATAGATTTTAGGAGATGTGTGCTTGGTTGGAGAGTTGAGAGGTCGAGCTGAGTGAGAATGGAGTGCAAGAGTCGTGTGAAAATTGTTATGCTCGATCAAAGAGTAAGTGTGCTCAACAATTCTTGGACATAATCTTGGAAAGGGATTTACATAGAAAGGGCAGATTTGGGTACATAATTGTTCAATCAGGATAATAGGAACTTGTCATCTTTGAGAAGGCATTCTGCTCAAGCCCGTCGAGGTGCCTCAATGTGCTTAACCGAGCAAATTAGGAGATGTCTTTGAAGTGTCCCTTAGCACCTAGGCTCGAGGCTAATGCGCCACTTTCATTGGCTTTGGTTGGCATGGCTCAATCCCAGAGGTGAGGATTTGAAAATGTATGACTCGTTGGGTCCATATGTCGTCTCGAACCAAGCCCATTATAGATGATGACATGGTGAGCATATGGAATTTTGACATGGTGATGACATGTCTTGCCACAAAGGAGAATCAGATAAATGAACCCTAACTGAAGATTTCATGTGGGTTAACTGTTACAGATAGCTGGATTCACATGTGAATGTATTGGTGGTGTCTTGTCCACAATCGTGAATAAACTCATTACTAATAGGTGGTAGTAAAATGCCTTCATCGAGGTAATGACTGTCAACCAACCTCCTCGGGATGACCAAACACGTACAAGTACTTTTAATGATGAGGTAAGAGGTGAGGTTTGCATACATGATTTATTGTCTTTTTTGATACTATGCTAGATTGTTGATCACCAAGTCATCTAAAAGCTTAACAGGATGAAGATGGTGAAGTATGTCGACTCATTTTATCAGTGTTGATAGTATCTATTGCGGATGTAGTGGGTACTCATGACCTTCATTTTCGTCTTCTTCAATGAAAACCCATTTTGTGTACATTTTTTAGCATGAGTTGTTGGCCTCTGTTAGCTCCAATGTATGAAGCTGACTGTTGTTTCTGGCCTCTGTTAGATTGCTTTGTACTGCAATGAGTTATGGTTTTTTGGGTGTTCCCTCCCCCACCCCGCCTTTTTTTTTCTGAAGCAGGGACCTTGACACTAATATTATATATCCAGAAGTTACTGATGTTCATATTCTTGTCATTACTTTAATGGAGTTTGGTTGTATCCCAAGTGCTTTTATTGGCACAATGGGACTTCATGAATCAGATATCATGCGGGTGATTTGAATGCTGATATCCACATTTCTTAAATAAATGTGTGGTGCAGTATCTCGATGAGAACAAGAAATTGATTTTGGCAATTTTGGATAATCAAAACCTTGGAAAGCTTGCTGAATGTGCCCAGTAAGTCTCTCTC
>JAULJZ010111300.1:0-11533 GCA_032270985.1 Heliamphora pulchella
GCTAAAGACCTCAATAGACAAAGTTTGGAAAAACTTCTTGGATCTCTCATGACTCATGAGATGAATATCAAGATGGATGATAAAAATGACAACAAAAAAAAGAAGGGCATTGCCTTCAAGTCTTCAACTCATGATGATGAATCCGATGAAGACTTCTCAAGTGATGAAAATGAAGACATAACCCTCGTCACTAGGAAATTCATAAGGTTTCTTAGAAATTAAAAAAAAGAGAGAAAAGAGATTCTTCAAGAAAGATAGACACAAAGGTGAGCTTAATAAGTTCAAGAGAGATTAAAGCAAATTCAAGAATGATCACAAGAAAGACGAGATCATTTGCTATGAATGCAAAAACCCTGGACATGTCAAGGCCGAATGTCCTCAACTTAAGAAGCAATTCAAGAAATGATTCAAGAATGCTATGATAACCGCATGGAGTGAAAGCGATGATAGTAGCTCTGGAGATGAAAGAGAAAAAAATGAAGTTACAAATCTATGTCTCATGGCCAAGGAATACGACGAGATAATAAATGACCCTTTCTCTTTAGGAGAATTACAAAATGCATTTGAAGATTTGCATAATGAATTGACAAAAATGGGTGCAAAGAAATCTATTCTTAAAAAGTTGGTTCTTTCCTCTTCATATGAAATTGAAACCTTGAAAGAAGAAAAACTTGCTTTATCAAAACAGATTTTCATTTTGAAAGAAGAAAACAAGGTTTTAAATGAAAATGTTAAAAATTTTACAAAAACTATTTATAAGTTTACTATTGAAAAAAATAACTTAGATAAATTTCGTGGTATACAAAAATCAAATTTTGACAAAGCTGGGATTGAATATCAACCTAAGAAGAAGCAAAAATTCTTAAGTAATATTTTTTTAAAGCATCATCTAATCATTCAAATACAACTTGCTTTTATATCTATGAGCATGGACGCACCATCACACATTGTCCACAAAGAAAGTCTTTTTATTTATCTGTCAAGAAGGTTTGGGTTCCTAAGGGAATATATCCTCAAAGAACTAACACCAAAGAACCCAAGAAAGTTTGGGTACCAAAAATCAAAACTTGATTTTCTTTGTAGATATCTCAAGTTCTCATTCAAGGAGGGGATGTGGTATCTTAAGAGCGTTTGCTCAAGATACATGACAGGCGACAAATTGATATTTGCATCCCTCAAACATAAAGATTGTGGATTTGTGACATTCGGAGATAATAGCAAAAGAAAAATCATTGAAATCGGTTGTATCGGTAAAATTTCTTCCCTATCAATTGAAATTTTTTTGCTTGTTGATGGTTTAAAACATAACCTTCAGAGTATAAGCTAACTTTGTGACAAAGACCACAAGGTTGTCTTTGATTATGCTAAATGTGTTATTGAAAACTCAATCAATAACAAAGTTATTTTTTAAGGTCATCGGCATGAAAATGCTTACACTTTCAATCTAAATGACCTTTTTAAAAATGACACCAAGTGTTTAGCTGTCTTGAGTGATAATAGTTAGTTGTGGCATAAAAGATTGGACATGCACATATAAATTTAATTTTTAAACTTTTAAAAAAAAAATGGTGATTAGTTTACCCCAAATTAAATTTTAAAAAAAAACAAAGTGTGTGATGCATGTCAACAAACAAAACAAGTTTAAAGCTCTTGTCATTCTAAAAATGAAATTTCAACTTCTTGGTCCTTACAACTATTACACATAGACTTGTTTGGTCCAACAAAGACTCTTAGCCTTTGAGGCAAGAGATATGCCTTTTTTATTATTGATGACTTCTCTAGATATACTTGGGTTCTTTTCTAAGCTCATAAGGATAAAACATTTGTCTCTTTTGCAAAGCAGTCTCAGAGAATTCAAAACGAAAAAAGTTTTCAAATCATAAGTATCTGAAGTGATTATGGTAGAAATTTTGAAATCAAAAATTTTGAAAAGTTTTGTGATAAAATGGTATTAAACATAGCTTCTCTGCTCCTAGAATCCCTCAACGAAATGGAGTTATTGAGAGAAAGAATAGGACTTTAAAAGAAATGGCTAGAACCATACTCTGTAAAAATAATCTACCAAGATACTTTTGTGCCGAGACTGTAAACACAGCTTGTTTTATCGTATGCAGAGTCATGATTCGAGCTTCTCTCAAAAAAATCCCATATGAGCTTTGGAATGGAAGAAAACCTAACATCAGTTATTTTCGTTCTTTTGGGTGCAAGTGTTTTGTTTTAAATAACAACAAAGAACTTTTGAAAAGTTCGATACAAAATCTGATGAAGATATTTTCTTAGAATATTCCTTATCTAGTAAAGCCTATAGAGTTTTCAACAAAGAACCCTAGTTGTTGAAGAATCTATACTTGTGGTATTTGATGAAGCTAACATTGGTTCTTCAAAATTTTTTTGTAAAGATAACTTGATTGACATAGAAAAATATGTAGAAGACATTTTCATTAAAGACCAAGAAGAGCCAAATTATGAGAAAGCTTCAAATTCTCAACGGGATGAAGTTCAACAGGCTTCTAGACCTTCAAATCAAGAAAATCCAAATTTACCTAAGGAATTGAGTTATGCTCATGGTCATTCAAAAAACTTAATCATTGCTGATCCATCTGAAGGTATCAAAACTCGATCTTCTTTACATAATGTTTGTGGTAATTTAGTTTTTTTTTTCAGACAGAACCAAAATATTTTGAGAAAACTGAAAACGATGAGTTTTGGACCTTGGCTATGCAAGAAGAGCCTAATCAATTGGAAAAAAATAAAATTTAGACTTTAGTCCCAAAATCTAAGGAACACTCCATCACTGGTACAAAATGAATTTTAGAAACAAAATGGATGAGAATGGAGTAGTTCTTAGAAACAAAGCTTAATTGGTAGTCCAATATTACAATAAAAAAGAAGACATCGATTTTGATGAGACTTTGCTCATGTGGCTAGGCTTAAAGCCATTAGGAGGTTGCTTGCTTTTGCATGCTTTAAAAATTTTAAACTCTATCAAATGGAAGTCAAAAATACCTTTTTAAATAGTTTTATCTCGGATGAAGTTTTTGTGAAACAACCTCCTGACTTTGAAAATTTTGATTTTTCAAACTATGTTTACGAACTTACCAAGTCTCTCTGTGGTTTGAAGTAAGCACCTAGAGCATGATATGAAAGGCTTAACAAATTCTTGATTGAAAATGAGTTTTTAAGAAAAAAAATTAATAGCACTCTTTTCTTCAAGTCTCAAGGAAATGATATACTTGTTATTTAAATTTATGTAGATGACATTATTTTTAGCTCAACTAATGAATCTCTTTACAAGAACTTTGCTAAGTGTATGCAAGAAGAATTTGAAATGAGTATGATGGGTGAACTCAACTACTTTCTTGGACTTCGAATCAAACAAACGCAAGAAAAAATCTACATAAATCAAGCCAAGGAAACAAAATTTATTGAAGAGGTTTGAAATGCAAAAAGCAAAACCTATGGGAACCCTAATGTGTCCTATAACAAAACTTGATAAGGAAAAAAATGGTAAAGTAGTAGAGGAAAAATGATATAGAGGTATGATTGGATCTTTACTATACTTAACTACTAGTCGTCCAGATATTATGTTTAGCGTTTGCATGTGTGCTAGATTTCAATCTAATCTTAAAGAATCACATGTGACCGCCATTAAGCGCATCTTTAGATACCTCTTAGTTACACAAAATCTAGAATTGTTCTATCCTAGAGGAATAGCTTTTGTGTTATTTGGTTATTCTGATACTGACTTTGCCGGATATAAAGTGGATAGAAACAGTACAAATGGAATATGCCAATTCTTAGTACACTCATTAATCTCATGATTTAGTAAGAAACAGAACTCAGTAACCTTATCTACAACTGATGCTGAGTACATAGCAGCTAGCAGCTGTGCACAAGTTTTTTAGATGAAACAACAACTAGAAGACTATGATTTTTGCTCAGATCATATTCCTATCAAATGTGATAACACTAGTGCCATTAATATATCCAAGAACCCTATACAACACTCTAGAACAAAGCACACTGAGATTAGACATCACTTTATTAGAGATCATGTACAAAATAGTAACATTAAACTTGAATTCGTATGCACAGATTACCAACTTGCTGATATATTCACTAAACCATTAAATGAAGAAAGAATATGCTATATAAGAAGAGAACTTAGTATGTTATGTGCTCCTAATTGAAGATTAAAATGCCATATTCTATATTGATGTGTGAAAGGTATCAACTCTACTCGAAAAAGTGTCGACACGTGTATGTTTGAGCTGACTTAAAGCTATATAGAAGATACACTATTGGAAAAGTGTCGACCCAACTCTATATAGTGTTGACTCAATTTTGACTTCATGCTCTCGATAAATTTAGGTCGACCCAATGCTAAATCGTGTCGACTCAATTGGCCGAAAGTGTTGACCCTTCTTGAATAAGTGTCGACACAAATTTTTTGCCTATTTAAAGACACCGGTCCCACACCCGATGCGTTGTTATGTCTTTCTTTCTTCAAAGATCGTTTATCTCCCGTGTCTTTTCATCTTCCCTCTCTTTAAAACTTCAAGTCGACCCCTCATGTTCCCATCTTCTCCATCGATTCTCAACTGCCCTCACAATGACTGCAAAAACTTTAGGAAAGGGTAGCAAGAGGCAAGACGAAAGCCCTTCAAACCCTAGGGCTCAAAAGAAGCAAAAGAAATCGACAACGACGACAGCGACGGTGACGGGATCTTTGATGATTGAAATGTCTAAATCTTTCAGTTTCAAATCCAACACATTCCAGAACTTGTACTTCTCATCCTTTTTGAATCGGAAGGTAATACCCGGACGTTCTATCGATTTTGAGTATTTTGATTCCATTGATATGAAATTAAAATATTTGTTTTCTAAACTTAGTTGGGCGAGGTTACTTCAAATTCGTGACCACCATTATCCCACTCTAGTGAAACTTTTCTATACGCACTTTCACATCTCATTTATTCCCAGTAACATCATTACCTCTTGGGTAAATAGTATTGAAATACAGTTGACCCCTAGTGTCCTTAATGAGATTCTTTGTATTCTAGATGGTGAAATATTTGTCTCTTGCAAAACGAATAAGAGAGCCATCGAAATCGACGGTTTCTCTTTTCACGATGCAGTGAAGAAAATATTTGGGGTTAAGGAAGTAGATCCCTCAAAACCCTTGGAGGCTAACTCTTTAAAGCCCAAAATGCGTATCCTTCATCATATGGTTAACCACATCTTTTTGCCCTAGTTAGGGAAGTTCAGTGATGTTATCTACATGCACATTTTTATCATGTGGTGCATCCTTGAACAGAAAAATTAGATCTTAGTTTTTTATTCATCTTTGACATGCTTCAATCTCACGGGAAGTCAAACTCCTCTCTTCCCCACTCAATGTTTCTCACTAAAGTTTTTTGACACTTCAGTGTCAAATTTTCTAAAGAAAAGGTTATTGCTTTTTTCAAACATGACCTTTATGGGTCATCTACCCTAAAACATATGCAAATTTTAAAAGTTGACGGTATTTGGACCACCCGTTGTGGTACTTCATCTGCCACCAGAAATCCTCCTCAAGACTTTTCCCCAATTCATATTGATTTTGGATCACCTACTACTCCATCCACCAGAGCTGATGGTCTTAAACCCTCCATTAGTCCATCTCTTGTTCTTTCTTTTACTCATTTTGAGTCTGCATCTATTCCATTTATTGGTCCTCCTCCCATGGTTGATCTTTCTGAGATTATATCCTTAGTCAAGGATTTATCCTCCTCCCAACCATCTTTCAAGCAAAAGACGACTAAGACCTTTTTGATCTCCACAGCACAATCTCCTCCCTCTCTAACAACATCAAACACCTTGACAAAACGAACCATGACCTCAGACGAGACGTTGGGAATGCCACTGACGCTAGGAGAGCCCTATGCAAAACTATAGATGACAGTATTGTTTCCATTGTAACTTGCAACAAGATCATCCTTTAGAAAATCAAAAAAGAATATGATCAAGATATAGTCACTGCTGTTTAAGCCAATTCCAGAAAAGTAGAAAAGCATCTAAAATGACTTCAAGATGCTTGGGTCAAACAATTCAATCCCAAGGAAACAAATGTTGAAAAAGAAGCTCGATTGCGACGTGAGGCAGATCTAGCTCTAGCAGCCACGTTTGAAGCTATGACAGCTGCAGAAGCAAATGATGAACGTGCTCACTCTTCAAAGAAGAAAGCTTCTGAGAGAAAGCAAAAAAATGAGGAGAAGAACAAATTTAAGAGGTTCATGGATGATTAGTGATTTAATGATTCCGAAAGGGGAGACAACGAGAAAACAGAGAAGTGAATGAGAGAACAGAAGCAAAGAAAGAAGAAAAAGAAAGAAGTTTCTTTTTCTTTGAAGGAGAAGATGTATATCAAAACAATTTTATTTTTTTGTTTGCTTATCTGTGGTGATTTGGTTTGTTATCTATAGTGGTTCGGTTGAAATGGTTTGGTTGAAACACTAACATTTATGTTTTTTCGGTAGTTATAGATGAATGCATGTTGTTTCTTAAACTAGTATCATGTGTCTTATATTTGGGCATTGAATTTTTGCATATGGTTGAACAAATGTCTTACTTCGAGATTTGTTTAAATGATATTATTGGTTGTCCAAATTTATGTTGAATTACTGTCCAAATTTTAATAAATTCAAAATACTTCTAAATTCAATTGTAAATTCTTGTAAGCGTGTGGCTTATATTATCATTATATGCCATGTTGATTTAACTGCATAACTTGTTAAAAGCATAATGATAAAGGGAGAACCCTTATTGAAAATATTTTTAAATATTTTTTAGAAAATGCTGTAATCATCAAAAAAGTAGAGATTGTTAGCCTAATGGCTTTTTATTAAGATTTTGATAATTTTAATAAATTATTTTCTAAATAAAATTAATTTAAAAAGATATTGTTCATATTTTCAAAAAGGTAATGTTGACACAAATTGATAAATAAGTTGACATCCTTAACCCTTTGGGATGACCTCTTTATCAAATGGATTGACAAATGAATATTCTTAAATTTGAATATTAAGTGTCGACTCTAATTAATATTTGAGTCGACACCCAAAAAAAAGGAAGCTTGATCCTCTTAAGTGTGTCGACACCTTTAAAATTTGAGTTGATACCTTAATATGTTTATCTAAGATGTTTCAGGTATTTTACTTTGAGTCGACACAAATTGAATTTTGAATCGACACAGAAGAATCGAGGCTCTCTACTCTAGAATGAGTCGACACAAACTCAGTTTGAGTGACACCAATTGATAAATAAGTTGACACTCTTAACCATTTGGGATGACCTCTTTATCAAATGGATTGTGTCACACCCGCTCCCTAAGGGCAAAAAACGATGTGATTTAAATACAGCCAAAGAATATTTGTTCTAGTCAACTGTAATTATCTATTTATAGAATAAAAAACAGTTGTACATATCATGGGTACGTTCTTCCATATATCTAAACTGAAATATATACATAGCAAAAACTTCACACTTTAAGTCCTGATTACTAAAAATTTAAGCAAAAAGAAGATTGACTGCGAGCCTGAGTTTATGAATCCAACAACTGTGGTGGACCAACTCTACCCATCCCTGCGATCTGCAACCATAAAAGTTACAGGAGAGTGCATTTAGTATTATAATGAACAAGATAGAAAACAATCATTCTACTTCTAAATTTCAAAACATCATGACCTCCATGGAAAAAGTAAGATATTGTATTCACTTGTCACAAAATTTCATAAATAACCTTATCGATTTTTCAGGATCCCACAATTTATAACGAACTTTCCTCAATCTTTGTAAAAGTGTCACTTTAAGCTCAACAGCCACAAATTATGGAATTCACTATTTCATACTCAAAAATAAAGTTTCCGGCATAACCGCCACAATTCAAAATAATCGCGTCTCATTCACAACTCATACCTAATAGTGACCAAGTAGTCATTCACCTCACGACCGGGAGTTCTGACGGTATCGTAACCTCAATTCTCAATACACGGATAACAACGTGATGGAATGAATGCCACTCTCCACTAAGCACGAGTGGTATGTGCTGTCCAAGACTTAGCCTACAAAGCCTTTAAAGTAAAAAACCCCGCTCAATAGGAAACCTCCCCCATAGGGAGAAATAACACCCATAATTGTGCAACATCTCCTAACGGGATATATAGAGTCGGAAACCTTTGTAACTTGGTACTTTAGAACAGCATCTCATAATATCGATGACATTTGTCAAAATATTTATATCACAAACACATGCTTTTCAAAAAGTACTAATAGCATATTTAGAAATATCGTAGCATTTGAATAAAAGATAATACTATCACACTTTCATGCTTCAAAACATGGATATGAAACATATTTAAAACATAATCTATGCATTTATGTTCAAAATAATATTTAAGCACTCTCACCTAGTTAAAGCGCAATCCACTCCACTTCCTTTCGAGAACGAGCCCACTTAAACTTTCGTGATCACATCCCGATGCCTAGCAAATAACTAAAATAATAAATATGTAACAAATTTCATATATAGATGATTTACTAAAAAAAATGGTGGTTTAAGGGTTTTACTATTAAAATTAGTTTGTAGGGGCTATCTTTTGGTCTCGATATTTGAAAGTCGTACTGAGGTCCATTCTGGTCAAATTTTATATCGTTGGAAATCTCTCAAGACCTACGTTTCAATAGTTTGAACGTTGAAATCATTCGAGGCTCGCACAAAAAAAGCAACAATGTTTGAAATGAGCTGTTTTGTTCAAAACTTAATTTTCGGACAGCTTTATGTACAACTGTTTGGGCCAAGATTGCGTGTAGCAGACGCTGTTTTTGGAAAAGGTCATAAACATGGAAGTTGTAGATAATTGTTTCCCCTTTCCAGAACATCAAACAACACCCAAAACGGAGGTCGGTAGAAGAAATGGCGGCCATTTAAACAAGTCTGGTTCGTTGAGACTTTTACAGAATCTGGCAGAATCGGGTTTTGACCTTCAGATGCGATTTTAACATATAAAACAGTCCTTTTGCAAAAGGTGCAAAAGGTGATAAACATGAAAGTTATAGTTCGTGATGTGCTGTTTCCGAAAAACTAAAGATTGTTCAAAATGGAGGTCCGTAGGAAAAACAGTGGTTGTTTAAGCCAGACTGCACAAACTTTCTTCGTTTCTGAACACGTGAGACTTAAAAATTAATATCTCACTCAATTCTTGACTAAATGATGCAAATTTTATCTTATTTTAAAGAAGAAACAAATTTCTAGATGTCTATAGGTCTGAATGCAATCCTGGTGGTTCGTGGTGGCCATGGGAGGTGGTGAAAGGTGGCGGTAACATAGGATTTTAAGAAAATATGAACGTTTTCTTGAATTTTGTCTTATCGGCCTTCTGAAAATTTTTCGGCAGCTATGACGGTGACTGGTGGTGGCGGAAATGGTGCACCGGCGATGGCGACATCGACAGCATGAGAGTTGTCCGGTCCTAGCGTGGGGTGACCGGCGGTTGCTGCCTAGGTTGGTCAGGTTTGGCGCAGCTAAAGCAGCGCGTCACGCCTGCTTTTTCCTCCTTTGTCTTCTCTGTTGTTTTGCTGCTGCTATCCCTTTTTAGTTCCCTTCTTTTTCGTTTTTAATTCCCAGCTTCTCTCTTTTAATTACTTCTTTTAAACAATTTTCTTCTTAGTTCTCGTTCCGGCCGAAGTGTGAAGAAAAGGCTGAACATGAAAACTTGCTAGACAAGTGTCCCTCGAGTAGGATCTAACACGTGACAAATTTTCTTGTATTCCTCACAGCCTAAAATTTTCGGTGTAATTACCCCAAAAAAAAAATTGGTGTAAAATTTTATTTTTCAAAAATTATCAAAATTTTGATATAAACTTTTAATATATTTTTATGATTTATTGTATTGTTAGAATTATTACAAAAAAATTTAAAATATGAATTTTTGTTTTGTCTCGAATTTGTGATAATCGATAATTTATAAGATGTACGATTTTAAAATATTTTTATCATTATTATTTATTTATTTGTATAATTAGTTGTTGAATACTATATTATCCTAAGAGGCTTAACTGATTGGGTCGAAAATTAGTTTTGTACTTTATTTCTATTGGTTTTCAAAGTACGGATTATTACAGATTGACAAATGAGTATTCATAAATTTAAATATTTTATATCATTTCTAATTGATAATTGAGTCGACACCTAAATGTAAGGGAAACTTGATACTCTCAAGTGTACGGACACCTTTAAAATTTGAGTTAATACCTTAACATGTTTATCTAAGATATTTCTAGTATTACACTTTGAGTCAATACAAATTGAATTTTGAATCGGCACAAAAGAACCGAGGCTCTCTGCTCTAGAATGAGTCGACGCAAACTCAGTTTGAGTCGACACCAAATGATTCTATTTAAAAAGTACTCGTCAAAATTTATCATACAAGATCGATATTGAATATAAAATTATTTAAAATTAAATTTTAAAAAATTAGAGCAATTTTAAGTAAAAAATTTTTCCATTTAACTTAAAACTTGCTTAGTTTAAAGTCACTTTATATCTATTACAAACGAACTTTTGACTTTTAGACTTAAAAGTAATTTTAAACAAAAAAATCTAACTTAAAATCAAATTTCCAAATGAGACCTTTGTTGAAACGTCAATGCTAAAATTGATTTATTTGGTATCATAAAAAAGTATATTAATTTTTTTAAAAAGATTATCTACATCCTAAATAATTTAATTCTTATTGAGTAAAATAATAGTGTCATTAATAAAAATATTAACTCTATTCCTTAAAAGTGAAAAACTAAAAACAAATCTCAAACACTAACTACAGTTTAAAAATAAAAAATAAAAATATATGAGACATTTCATTTAAAAAAATAAAAAAATAAAAAACTACTTCAAACAATTTTAAAAGCCATTATTTCAAGTGAGAATTGGCAATAAAATAATTTATTTTATTATTTAGATTTTTTTATTCTCTTATGTCTTCAAAGGAACAAGCAAAACTCCGTTTTCATTCTCTCCAAGTAAGCACAGCGTAGGTGATATTTGATATTATTAAAATTAGTATATATTACTATTATAAAAGTCAACACAGCATTTGATATAGACCCTAAATTGAAGTCCACTCACATAATTATAATTTCAAGATTGTCCAAAAAATTATTTGCTTTTACCGCTATTTTGTACAACTAATCAATTAACTGTAAAGGCAATAAAGTAAAAATATTTCTCATTTTAGCCCACTTCCCACGTTCTCCACTCAGTTACATTCTCCACTTAGTTATTAATTCCATGGGGCATCTTTCCAATTCTCAGTTTTTGTAATTTCCAGATCATCCAAACTTCCAAATCATCAATACAATTTTCTGTTTTGGGTCGAAGAGAAATGGTAGAATCATCGATACAATTCTCTATAATCTCTGATAATGATGATGCATTACAATCGGATAAAACTATTCACGGTCCTCTCTCTCTCTCTCTCTCTCTCTCTCTTTATAT
>JAULJZ010111331.1:0-11530 GCA_032270985.1 Heliamphora pulchella
TTGCTGCTAATCTCGATTACAAGATTTGGCAAATGG
Source organism: Heliamphora pulchella (assembly GCA_032270985.1). Lineage (NCBI taxonomy): Eukaryota > Viridiplantae > Streptophyta > Magnoliopsida > Ericales > Sarraceniaceae > Heliamphora > Heliamphora pulchella. The sequence continues at coordinate 37 of JAULJZ010111331.1, forward strand.
ACGTCAAGACGGCATTCCTTAACGAAAGTCTTGACGAGAGCGTCTATATGATGCAACCAGACGGGTTCATAGTCAAGGGCCATGAGCACATGATGTGCAAGCTTAAGAAATCTATTTGTGGGCTCAAGCAAGCATCAAAGTCTTGGAACACTCGATTTGACCAGGCGATTAAAAGCTTTGGCTTTGATGAGTGTCCTATCGAGTATTGCATGTACTGAAAGCGCGATGGGCAAAATGTGGCATTTCTAGTCATTTATGTTGATGACATTCTCCTTATCGAAAACAATGTGGGGTTGTTATCTTTGGTGAATGTGTGGTTATCGAGTCAATTTGACATGAATAACTTGGGATAAGTGGGCCAAATCCTTGGGATCAAGCTCATACGAGATCGATCATGTAGGATGTTGGGCTTATCCCAAGCCCGTTATATTGACTTGATAATTACTCAATTTGGCATGAAAAATTCTAAGAAAGGATTTATTCCTTTCAGACTTGGGATTACTCGATCTAAGGATCAGTGTCTTAGGACACCTCAGGAGATAGAGAGATTGAGAGGTATTTCTTATGCTTCAGCAGTAGGAAGTCTCATGTATGCCATGCTCTACACTAGACTAGATATCTATTATGCCGTAGGCATGGTAAGCAGATATCAGTCTAATCCAGGGGAAGAGCATTGCACTGCGGTCAAGAATATACTTAAGTACCTGAAAAGGACTAGGAAGTATATATTGGTGTACTAGGCTGATAGTCTTATACCTCTTGGGTATACTGACTCAGATTTTCAGGCAGATAGAGATTCTAGGAGGTCTAACTCGGGCAATGTGTTTACCTTGGGAGGTAGAGTCATCAGTTGGAGGAGCGTAAAGCAGTCTTGTATTGCAGACTCTATCATAGAGGTTGAATATGTTGCAGCTTCAGATGCAGCTAAGGAAGCAGTTTGGCTCAGGAACTTCCTTGTGGATTTGAATGTGGTACCCTCGGTACAATCGCCTATTGTACTCTATTGTGATAACAGTGGTGCGATTGCGAACTCGAAGGAACCAAGAATCCACAAAAGAGGAAAGCACATTGAGAGAAAGTATCATCTCATCTGGGAGATCGTGCAACGTAGAGACGTGGTAGTTTCCAAAATAGCATCTACGGATAACCTAGCAGATCATTTTACTAAAGCGTTGTCTCAGAAAGTCTTTGACAACTATGTAGAAGAGTTAGGTGTCAGGTGTGTTTCTGCATGGCTTTGAGTATAAGTGGGAGATTGTTGGAAATATATACTGAGAAGTCATACTTTTATGTATTTTATTCTAGATCTTTGGCATATTAATAAGAAATATTTGGGACGATTTTGCATTTATGGTTTCGTATTTATATTTGTGATGTATGAATGCATAGTTCGTATATTCTATCCAGTATTTGACTCGGTGCGTGCTGCACGGAAGATCGAGTCAAAGGTTCTGACAGATTGTACAGGTAGGCTCACAATTGCAATGGACCCGGACATTCCATTGGTATGATTGTAGTACATTGTTATAGTAGCTGGTCTTGGCTAGGTCGAACGGATCGAATTTAAGTTTTGGGAATTCGATGTTCGAACTCGATGTGTTAGTACAGTTGGAGTGTATTGAGCGGGATGAATGGGATGATCGATTCTATACTAACTATATGAATTGATCCACATCTTGAATTATCATGTATTGCACAAACTCTTAATCCCGAAGTGATTGATTAATTGTGTTCAGATAATGTATAGTACTTTGAGTCGTCAATGGTTGAGATTTCCTCCATGAGATCAACAGTACCGATGAGTTGGGTACTGGCATTATTTGTCCGATGATTGATAATCAGCTGACGGAAACCACGTTCGATTCGGGTTGATAATCAGCTGACGGAAACCACGTTCGATTCGGGTTGAGGAGTTCCTCCTCATGTACTTTGCTTGTAGGTTTAATTATGCTAAACCTGTACAGTGGATCTTCGAATCTGGCATATCAAAAGGTTCAGCGGTGCAGTTGCGAGCAGAAGAGGATAATTAAATCGGATTGTCAGTAACTTAATTTAATTAACGGGAATCCATATCTTAAACGTGAAAAGAATTCAGTGCATTTAATAATTGAAAACTCAAGACATAATTTGAGTTATGGCCGGGAGTTCAGTCAGGACCTTTAATGGAATAAGTTCTAATTCGTACGGGAAAGGATCTAGCTCGGGGATAGAGTTAGGGATATCCGATTTTCTCGTACGGTTAGTTCGAGTCCTATACTTCCTCGTGATCCCTCACGTAGCCCATTATACGCACGAATTTTTTTCTTATTGGTTTTGATAATTATTTAATTTAATTTGAATGCCGGTATTGCTGCCGGGAATATTCAAAAATTAAATTAAATTAATGAGGGGCGATTTTGATTTTTGGCACACCTAGGGATTACTCCCTATGTGGCCGGCCCTAGGAGATGGTGGGTTTTATTAGTTATATTAAGTATATATATCTTCATATCCTTTGAGGAAGGAGATAATATATACTTAATATTCTTTTGATATATATGGATATATATTTAAAAGGAGGCTCCTTATATAAAACCCTAACCCTAATTCTCCCACCATAACCGCCGCCCCCTCTCCTCTTAGGTAATTAATTTTGCCTTTTGGAGATTATTGTGTGAGAAGAAACCAAAAGGAGGAAGAATACTTCGATCGAAAACGGTGCCCACACATCGTGATCGTCGTAGTGCGCCCGGGATATACGTGAGAAGGTTGCAAGGTCGTCTTCAACCTTCTTGAAACTTTTCGATAAGTTTCTTAAAGGTATTAAACTATTAAGATTACTATAGTTATCAGTTTTCATGAAAAATGCATACGTCGTTTTTACGATCACGGCGTCGGTTCAAAATTTTTTATTTTCGCTCCAACACAGGCATGGGGTCTAGAAATCTTATCAAACCCTTCTCGACAAGTTAATTCAGGGCTGTGGACAATGGTCTATTGAGGGGAGTAAAAACTCTCCTCGACTTCTGTTGAGATTGTTGGTTATTACTTGATTGTGGAGTGGAAGATGAGGGATTTAATTGTCCGGAATGGGGTTTCAGCAAATTGACTTCGTTTGAATGGGAGATGAAGTTGGTAGTAAGGGTGGATTGGTTTTGGTTGTTTGCAGGGTATTCTCTTCTCGATTTTTGACTTATCTCTGATTTCTCTATATCACCAACCTGAATCGCATCTTCTATATGAACTTCTGCATCGAATTGTTGCTCGAAAGTGGATAACAGTTGTGTTATTAGATAACACTTTAGTGAAGACTGTAGATTCTTCACCACAATTTTGACTTGTTCTTTTTCAGTTGGTTGATTTGTCATTATTGTCGCCTTTTCTCTCCACCTGGTTAGAAAGTCCACAAATGATTCTCGACCCTTCTGCTGGGTGGTTTCGAGTTCCTGAGTAGTGACGTCCAACTGGATATTGTAGCTGTACTGACTGACGAAAGCGGTAGAAATGTCTTCTTATGTCCTAGTTTTTGCAACATCTAGTGAGAGAAACCATTTCTGCGCTGCCCCGGAGAGTGATCAATGGAACAATTGGGCCTTTAGCTGATCATCAATTCCCATGAGAGAGAGAGAGTACCAATGTACATCCTCAAATTAATCCAAGGATCTCTAGTACCGTTGAACTTCTCCATTTATGGCTTTTTAAATTTTTCTAGCAGCTTAGCATTGGGGAATTAGCACAAACCGCCTACATCTAGCATGTATTCTTTCACCCCCTTTTTCTTTCTCAATAATTTTTTCATTCGATCGATCTTCTCAGCTAACGTAGATTCTCTAGACTGAGTATTGTTTTCTTTCTCTACTATGATCTGACGAAGGAATCCACGGTGGTATAACGATCGACGGCACTTTCGGTCCCTAATTATCTACCCAAAAGTCTTTTCCATTCTCATTTGCATTGTTTTGCTGCACATTTACGCCTGGCAAGCAAGCCTAGATTGCTCGAATCTGAGCCTGACACTAGTTCTGTGCCTGTGTCTGCTGTTCGACTGCCCTCTGTATCTCAGTAATCACCCTCATCAAGGCTATTAGGTTTACTTCATTTTTTTCCATTTCAAATGATTCGACCGTTCGTTAAGATAATTTATAGAGTCTCATAGTTTTTAACCGAGCCCAAATACGTAGTAGATGTGAACCTTCTGACTCAATGATCTAGACCTGAAGAAAAACCTGATAATCCCTAAAAACATAATCACTAGTATCGGGTACTTCTCGAAAAGAACTCGGATAACAGTAGCAAACACTTCAAACACCAAAACAATTGACTACGACCAGATATATATGCCCCTATTGGGCCCATACTGACAGTATAACGACTGGAAGCCCCAACACACAAGAACTAACACAAAAATCGAGTGAGAGACCAATAGAACTCCAACAAGAAGGTTTACCCTAAGATTCTAAAAGAAAAACGGGCTGCACTCCGGCAAGAAAATAGCTCTAAGCTAAACGAGACCTCAAAATAAGAACCTGAACGGGGGTTTGGGAAGACAACCCTAAACAGCACCGAGGGTACAAAACCAATAAGCAAAGGAAAACCTAGGAAAAAGAAAACTATCCTAAACCAACAACGAGGCTGAAGCTAACAGATCAAAAACTATTAAAGGAACACCAAAAGAAGACCTGGGCCGAAACCTAGGAGAGAGACTTTCTTAATCTAAACAAACAAAGGTCTTACACAAATATAAGCAAAACATATAATTAAACAAAGCAAATAATCCTACCGGGTCAATACCTAATGGTGGGTTTTAAACAATTATATGCAGAAAAGGTTAGTTTTGGTCAATAATCAGGGTACCTTCGAAATAGAGTTGAGTATATACCTCCCATGCCTTGTGTGGTGTAGGACATGGTCAAGTGGTACGCAAGAACTCTTTTACCGTACCTGTGAAAGCGTGCAACCAGTAAGGCTAGCCTGTCTTCCCGACATGGCCCCGAGACGGTAAATTGACCGAGATATCGGGTTGATCAGGTAAGGGGTTGAGAACAATGGAAATACGTGCGACAATGCAAATGAGAAATTCATATTAAAAACCAATGATGTTTTCAAGTCTAGCCTGCTTATTTGTTTTGAAAAATAAGTCCCCAGCAAAGTCGCCAGAAAATACTATGGCACCGGGATTTGGAGTTTTTAGGTAAAAAATAAGGGAATTGAAGAGATTTTTGAGAAAATACTTTAACACCTTCGAAAACCAGAAGTTTAAAAACCTTTTTTGTTGAAAATAAAGTCACCACTTGATTTTTGAGAAAAATAAAAAAAAAAACAAAATGAGCTACTCATGTTTAAAATAGTAACAAGAGAAAACAAGGGTTCAGGGGCTAAGACACGAACCGAGGAAAGTGTTAGGCACCCCGTTCGCCCAATTGTAAAGTTGGCCTCTACTAATCATCATTGGTTCTTAATTAGATTTCTCAAATGCATGTAAGTACAAAAAATAAAAGTGGAGAGAGAACATCCAAAATCAAATATCGAAAATACATAATATATGTATACAGAACGCCAAACAAAGCAAGTAGCAAAAGAAAATTCCAAGTCTTACGGCATGTAATTTCTAACTAAATGATACATGGAGCAAACTCACATGTAATATTTTCAAATAACCTAAACTAACATAAGCATGACATGGTATTAAATCAAGAGAAATGTAATTCCAAATTTCTTAGATTCTAATCATAATTGCATATAATATTATCAAATAACCTAATTATACTAAACAAGAATTAAACAAAGTTAACAAATATATACTCCAAAATTCTTAAACTCTAATCAGAAGTGGCTTGCATGCTAATTAAGCAATAAAAGATGCTACTAAAAAGAAATTAATCTATAAAAAAAGATTTACTTGAATTTCATCAAAATATAACAAAATATAATAAAACAAAATAAATACTATTTAAACCAACATAAGTAACAAATATTACATAAGGATGTAATAGCCGTTATTTAACTAGAAAATGTTAAGATACGGGCGAATTATTAACATTTATGACCGTATGGATGTGAGTGCACTAAATGTGGCAACTGCGACATTGTAAATCGTAATTACAGGATATGTTGGCACTATTTGATAAACTAGAAAATAACAGCATTCTAAGTGCAGGTGTGCAATGTGAACAAGGTAAACTAAGATTTGTTTTGATTTAGGAATCTATCTAATTTAATTAAATTCAGTTAAACTAAGCATGCTTATTCAAACTAAATACCCACAATTTAGTCAAATAAAACAATGCAATTGAATCAAATGTTGGAATTAACCCAGCCACTCCGAAAGAGAGAATGTGGAGAAAGAAAGGCTAGGAATCCAAGCAGAATACCTAGATCGCAAGTGAATCCTCAAGTGGTGATCAGTAATCCAATCCTTGGGCAATGCTCCAATTTCAATGCAAGGGTAAATCTGGCAGGGTATCAGCATTAATGATTGTTCTCTCTCGGTATTCTAGTAGAGTGTCGGTATCAGAATTCTCATGCCTTTCAAACCATCATAATTCAAACACCAGAATTGTCCTCCTCAAATCGTACAAGAGGTATGATATTTATAAAGTTCGTTAACCAATAGAGTTCCTATTGAAGGCAAAACTATAAAGATTATTGTTTTTGTAAACGATTTTTGATAAAAAATTAACTGGACGAGCAAAGGCCGAAACGGGCTCCAGATAAAAATTTTGGCGTCGAACGATCAAAATAAAACCCGTGCAACCAAAGTTAATTTAGACGAATACCTTTTGTCGATCGATTCTTCAACTACGATTTGATTCCGAGTTGAAACTTCTGTCAAATCTTCTATTGTATTCCCTTACGAGATCCTCGAATGTAGTGTGAGCTACAGACTATCGAAAACTTGTACCGACAGAACCCAGATATCTTTAATCTTGAAAGACAAAACATGATCTCATGATCTAAATCTGGTTAAGCTTACCTGCATATATATAAGGCTACAGCAGGGACCTGGGGAGTAATTATGAGTAAGATTTCCAATGGAACACATATATCTACCAACGGTTTCTGCAATTAAGGAAAGACGCAACGGTTTCTGCAATTTTCATAAAATACTGAATTACAGTTCACACCACTAAAGAACTATAATTGCACTCTGACACATAATCTCAAGACCTTCTTGCGTTGAGCTCCTATTATTAAATGCTTACCATTTCTCCCCACATTAAGATTCCCGATACCCGCCAATTAAATTTAATTTCTGACAATTTAATTTAATCGGCATCTTGATATTCCTTAAGCCCTTCCGCTTAACTTATTTAACCACCGGATAATTAAATCCTACCTACAGGGTTTGGCCCGGTCAAAACTTATAAGCATCGTTAAGGGGGTATTGTCAATCCCGATCTTTCGGGACGTGGATTTCGTCAATAATTAATATTTGCCATACAAATAATACCGCTATTCAACTCATAGGAAATATAGACCTATATAAGATCACACCCTCTAATGAATCAAAATAACGAATATTAATTATATACAAATCAGTAATTATTTCAGGATTAAGAGAATAAGCACTAATCATAATAATATTGGATTGTGAATTAATTTATATAGTCAGTATAAAATTAATTACACAAAATGTCCCGTTCTATACACACAAAGTGTACTGGGACAGAGAGTCGGAACAATAGACGACGCTATTATCTGTTTGCCATAACCATGACAGGCCTACTAAAATTTTGTGCCACAGTCGTATCGATAGTATGTCCATTTCCATCTAAATTGTGAACATAAAACTTATATTTTGCAAGAACCTAAAATTTAATTTTTTGTGTGCAAACTGTACACTACACACCAGATTAAATACTATACAGAATATCGGGCATCCATGCACAACAAAGAAACGATATACATACATTGCACATTAAGATTCTCATAAAATAAAAAATTAATTTTATTAAAAAAAATAAAATTAAATACTAAAAATATAGTTTTTAGTATACTAACTCTAACAATCTCCCACTTATACTCAAAACTATGCTGCCATACATCTGACTCCTATGCCCTCTACATGACTATCAAAAGTCTTAGCTTGTAAGCCCTTTGTAAAAGGATCCGCATGGTTATCTCCTAATGCAATTTTGGTCACAGTAACATCACATCTCTGTACAATTTCTCGTATTAGGTGATACTTACACTCAATATGGTCGATTTTTTTATGGACCCTTGGCTTCTTTGAGTTTGCAACCAGTCCGCTATTGTTACAGTAAAGTGTAACAGCCGACTGAACTGTAGGTACCACCTCTTGATCCATCAAAAAATTCTTGAGCCAAACGGCCTCCTTGGTTACTTCAGAAGATGCTACATACTCGGCCTCCATGGTGGAATCAGCAATGCAGAACTGCTTGATACTCCTCCAACTTATAACTCCACCTCCTAAGGTAAACACATATCTTGAGGTAGACTTAAAAGAATTTCTGTTTGACTAAAAATCTGAGTCTGTATACCCCAAAGGTATTAGACTGTCTTCCTGGTAAACCAACATATAATCCTTACTTTTTTTTAGGTACTTGATTGTATTCTTTATCGCAGTCCAATGCTCCTGTCCTGGATTAAACTGATATCTGCTAACCATGCAAACGGCAAAGCAGATGTCAGGTCTAGTACAAAGCATAGCATACATGAGACTTTCTACTACCGAAGCATAATAAATCGCTTTCATCTTCTTTATCTCATCAGGTGTCTTAGGACACTGATCCTTGGGTAGAGTGATTCCATACCTGAAATGGAGAAACCCTTTCTTGGAACCTGCATGCTAAAACGAGCAAGGATATCATCGATATACTTTGCTTGTGATAAGCACAACTTTCTTTGTTTTTGATCTCGCATAAGTTTGATCCCAAGAATGTGACTGGTTTATCCCAAGTTCTTCATATCGAACTGCCCAAATAACCATACTTTAACCATAGATAATGCCCCTACATCATTTTCGATGAGCAAGATATCATCTTCATAAAGTACTAGGAAGATCACCACACTTTCGTTAAGCTTTTTGTACACACAAGACTTATTCAGACTTTAATCAAAATCATAAGACTTTATAACTTGATTAAATCGAGTGTTCCAACATCTCGATGCTTGCTTAAGTCCATAACTGGATCTCTTAAGCTTGCACAACATGTGCTCGTGGCCCTTTGCAATGAATTCATTTGGTTGTATCATATAGATACACTCGTTAAGGCTTTCGTTAAGAAAAGCTGTCTTAACGTCCATTTGCCATATTTTGTAATCGAAATGTGTAGCAATGAATAAGAGAATCTGGATAGACTTAAGTATGGCTACCGACGAAAAGGTTTCCTCATAATCGATCCCTTCTTTCTGAGTAAACCCTTTAGCAACAAGCCTAACTTTGAAGGTTTCAATCTTTTCATCTGCTCCTCTCTTCTTCTTATAGATCCACTTGAATCTAGTGGATTTTACCCCTTCGGGCGATTCTACAAGTTCCCAAACCTGATTGGAAAACATAGATTCTATCTCTGAATTCATAGCCTTTTGCCAAAGATCTGCATTTTTGTCTTTTAGTGCTTTATTGTAGTTACAAGGCTCGGTATCTAGTTCTGCTAGAATCTTATCAAACGACTCTCCCAAGAACATATACGGATCCGATTGATGAACAACTCTCCCACTACGACGAGGCACTACCTGTGTCTGTGTACTAACAGTAACAGGTTGTGTAACGCCCCACTCTCGTAAGGCACCAAACCTGAACAAAGGGATGCGATCCCACCGCAGGCTGATGGCCAAAGAGAAAGACAAGCGATAAAGATATTAAGAGACCAAACAAGAACTTCTAAGTAACCACAACGTCTTAATGTCAAAAGAGATTTACATGAGTCACTAGGGAGTCGCCATCCCAAGGGTATACATTACTTCTAAAATATTAAAAAAATCTTCATGGTCTTATACATGAAGCTTTGCCAAAACTAAAATCTAAACAAAAGAAAATCGAACCAACACAATTACCAACTCCAAAACTAAAACTACTCGACAATGCCTTTGGTGGACTAACTCCTAGCCGTTATTGGTATCTGCAACCACAGAGGTTACAAGAGAGCGCACTTAGTATTATCATGAGCAGAAAAGACAGTTACTTAGTTAAGGATAACTGAAGAATCTTTCTAAAAATAGTTCATCACATTTTTCACGAAAATATAAAAACTGATGCATTTTCTTAAATATGAAAATATTGCAGATTATATAAAACCCTCTCAGTATTGCAAATAGAAATATGTTCCTGGCTTAACCGCCACAAATTTAAATTGTATGACCACTTTCTCAAATCTAGACTCAAACCTCAACAATGTCCAAGTAGTCGTCAACCTCACGACTAGATGTCTCGACGGTACCGTAACCTCAATTTGCAATGCACGGATAGCAACGTAATGGAATGAGGGCCACTCTCCGCCAAGCACGAGTGGTATGTGCTAAACTCTAGGACTCAAACTAAAAGCCTTTAAGACAAAATTCCCTGCTCAACGGGAAACCTCCCCCATAGGGACAAACAGCACCCATAGTTGGGTAACCTCCCTCAAAACGGGATATAAAGGGCTGGAAACCCTTGTAACTTGGCACTTTGGAACAACCACACAACGTTAATCATACTTTCATAGTGATATCATGCTAGCTCAAAATATCATGGATTGAGCACACTTGAATTAAAAATATCATGACTTTTAAAAACAACAGGTTCATGCGATCGTCAAACTGGTTATATTTCAAAACATATGCTTCAAAGCAGTTTTATGCATTATTTACATAAACTCAAGTTCAAGATAATGGCTAAGCACTCTCAACTTATCTTATATGCATACTAATCAAGCCTTTGACAACGAGCTAAGCTTGCTTCTCTAGTAACAAAACTTTCATGTCTAGCAAGCAAACATGACTTAACTATCAACACGGGGTTTTACTCCTTTTAGAACATGAAGTACTAAAACGATTCTAACCATTGAATGTTTTTTTTAGGGACCTTGGTTACTTGCTTTTTTGGTTTAAAGGGTACTACGCACGTACCCAATCCTTTACTTGTTTAAGGATTTAACTTAGCAATTTATTACTCTCTCCCAATCATTAAATTTTAAAGTACCGCAGCATTTTGAGGTACATAGACTTGGAATTGAATTATGATTTTTGGTGATGATTTAGATTAAAATATTTTCTAAAATTTTTATGTTCAACACCAAAACCAAAACCTAAGGCAAAAAGGTGAAAAACATGATGGAAACGAAAACGGTTTAGCACTTGCTCAGAGAATTGGTCAGAAAAGTGTCTCTATTGCTCTCGATTTAGGGGTATCATATCAAGTCCAAATGAGCCCATTTTTGAGTATGTTCTAGTTCAACATGTCCCCTAAAAGTTTTATGTTTATAGATAAGGGTAGTTGTTTGGAATAAGTATTAGGGTTGGTATACTGAAAACTATATTTTTAGTATTTAATTTTATTTTAATAAAATTAATTTTC
>JAULJZ010111342.1:0-11530 GCA_032270985.1 Heliamphora pulchella
AAACTGACAACGTGTCTTTCCTAGAACAGATCAAAAGCTAAAATTTTGGGGGTATTCACATTTCACATTTGCTCTGTGTATCAAACTTTCCATCATCAAACGCAAATTCAATTTTCATATATGAAGCACTATGTAATACGGTAATCTCGCTGGAGAATCAAATACAATTTTTATATTTTCAAAAGTGATAAAACCTCAACGAAATCTTCGGAACATCAAAACGTCGGCGTAAGAAATAAAGATCAAGAGTGAGAAACCCTCCGTGAACCTTCCTTCCTTTACTTTCTGTACAGAATATTAATATGAAACTTTCCATTGATTCATCCATTCACATTTCATGTATTTACACATTGAAATCAGTTGACAGTTCATTCATCTCTCCTATACAACGAATATAATACATGAAACATTCCATTGCAGCTAGCATATGAGATAGGTATGCCCATTTATGAACTACGATAATATGAGAATAATTAAATGCATGAGATTGAATCTGATTTTTTGGATATAAAAGGCTATGATGAGAATATTAGCATAAAATCATTTAAAAACATAACATTAATCATTTTGTACTGCTTTTCAACACATATCCATATTAGCATAGCAAAACATTATCATTTCGCACTGCTTTCCACCACATATCCATATTATCATAGCAGACTATTATTATTTTGTACTACTGTTATTGACAAATGTGTATTACCATATTAACATATTCTGCATGAAACATAATGACATAAATTTGAACAAATGCATTCACCATAGGCGGGTGATTCTATACCATTATTTTTTGAATTATTTTTTAGATATACTACCAAAACTGTTATTTTTATGAAATGCTAATGAGATATCATTCCATCTTAATTGAAAGGATTGAAAGGTTTTCATAAATAAATTGACCATGGAATGTAACAGCCATATTACTCTGTCAGCATTAATTTATTCATAAAATTCTTGAATAGTAATTTGAGAGTAGGAAAGTTACAAAACATATAAACATATTCTGCATGGAACATAATGACGTAAATTTAAACCAATGCATTCACCATAGGCGGGTGATTCTGTAGCATTATTTTTTGGATTACTTTTTAGATATATTACCAAAATTATTATTTCTATGAAATGCCAATGAGATATCAGTCCATCTTAATTAAAAGAATTGAAAAGTTTCCATAAATAAATTTGACTCTGGAATGTAACAACCATATTACCCTGTTAGCATTAATTTATTCACAAAATTTATGGATCGTAATTTGAGGATAAAAAAATTATAAAACATACAAAAAAATCTCATGAGATATGGGTTTATTACCTAGGATTTATCCCATAATTAGTTGTCAAAATAGGACCTTAGGCTAATTAACCAGTTTGGTTATTTTTCCATCTTTAATATTCTCTTTTCAATATTTGGTCAAATTATTTTATTTCTTCAATTTTCCCATCAAGACGGACCAAAAGATAAGAAATTATGACAAGAAAATGAAAAAAAAATCCAAAACAGATAAAATAAAAACAATTTTTAAATTTTTGTTCCAAATGGGGAAATCTTTGTTGAAAAAATTCAAAACAGATGAAAAAAATAAATTTTAAAACTTTATCAAATCTTTTTAATGATTTAAAATAAAAATATTTTTATTTTATAATCTCATTTGATTTTAATTTAATTAATGTAGTATATGAACAATACTGTTTTGGTCAAATAGATATTTTCATAATTTTCATAAAATAAAATTAACAAAATGTGTAAAAAAATCTATAAAAAATTACAGATTGATCCTCCTGAAATTGATTTATTTACTTTTGGACCCAAAAAAGCATAACATCTTCCATTCCAACTCCCTCACATAATCCATCTGAGATAAGGATAATAAATTAATAGTGTTATTAACTTATCTGTAACTTACATATTGTACATTTTGGGAAATAAGAAAAATTAGTAATTACGTATATTGAACTATTCCAATCTAGACGAGTTGAAAATTATTATTTTTAATAAAAAAAATTAAACTATAAAAAAAATTTAAACTATAAAAAAAAAAAATTAATAAGTTAGATTTATATTATTTTTTCTTCATTTAGGCTCCGTTTGTTTTAACGTAAAATATTTTTGGATAAAATATTTTACTTATCTTTCATTATTTGGTTAATAATACCTATGAAAAATATTTTTTTTAATAAAATATTTTACCCAATTGGACCAGATTTAAATTATAAAAAATTAACTCGTAAGTTAATGTTGAAATTGAACCTTTGCACACCTTCACCTAATTCTTTCACCAAATTTTTTTAATTGAAAATATTTTTTAAATGTTAACCAAATATCAAAAAATACAAGTTAAAAAAATTATTTTTACAAAATTATTTTACATATAAAATATTTTTCACGGTAAAATATTTTACGTCGAAACAAACAAAACCTTAATTCTTCTCATCAAGACAAGCCAAAAAATAAAAAAATATGACTAAAAGACCAAAAGTGAAAGATTTGCTGGCGGATATTTTACTTTGTTTAATTGAATTTTGGGATGAAATAGGATAAATTTGTAATATCTTGAATTTTTAATATTGCGAGATAATTTTTGTAATTACTGTATATTGTATGGTTTTAATTTTTTCTTAATTATAGTTGGATAAAGATTGAAACAAGAGTCAAGAAAAATATTTTTAATTATTGGATAAAGTGAAATATAATAATATGACATTTAACACTAAGGTCACGATTGACAACTAGCTTAAAAATTAATTAATTTTTATTTACTTTTTTGAGTTTTTAAAGTCGCAACTAAATACTTAAAAAGTATTTTCTACTGAAAATGCTTTTTATCGAAATAAACGAAGCCTACGAGATTATGGATACATTTATATGTACTGTCAAAATCTTAGGACTTATTTGTTATTTTGGATATGATTTGATAGGATAGATGGAATTAGTTATATTGAAGGTCCTGCATATTTTTTTTATATACCGAGAGATTATAAATAAAATTATGTATATAATGAGAAATTTAGTTCATATTTAATTAGAGTGAGATAAAGAATGAGATAAGAGTTGTAAAATTATTTTTAATTGTTAGATAAGTAGAAAAGATAATCAGGAGCTTAGTATTTTCTTATTCATTGGATTATTAGTCTGAGTTCAACAACATAAATAGAATAAAAAAAATCTGAGTGGGCTAGTTTTGTAGAGGATAATAAACAAACCCCTTAATATAACTGGTTCGACACTAATTAATGCCTCATTTGGCAAGATGGCTTTAGGAAAGACTTTTTATTTAAATTTTCTTTAAGTTAAATAAGCAAAAAGTTCGTTTGGTGAACTATACAGGTGATTGTAAGCCAAAAAGCAATAAATCAAAAAGCTTAACTTAAAGTGGCTTAAGTTAAATGACAAAAAACTTAGTTTAAAATTATTATATTTTGTAAATTTATTTTTAGATAATTTTATATTCAATATAGATCTTATTTGATAGAGTAAGACGAGTAGATTTTAAAAATATAATTTTTATAAAAAAATAGATGTGTATGGTAAAACTTATGATATTTTTAAAAAATATGTAAAAACATTTTAGGTAAAAAAACAAAAAGACTAAAAAGCTGAAAGTCTTTGGGTCGCTAAACGGGAGTTTTTGACTTTTTTGATTTTAAGCAAAAAGACAAAAAGTCCAAATTAAATCCAGTTGCCAAACAAGGCCTAAGATTTTGTTTGGCTAACATTAGTTTTTAATTCTTGACTTTTTAAACTTGAAAGATAAAATGTTACTTTGCATGGTTTTCTAATTTTAAGTCAATTTTAAAGCAATTTTTTACGTATTATGTTTGACAAGAAATAAAAAGCGTTTTAGTCTTTGTTTGAAAATGACCTCCACAAATAGACAAGCTAAACCACTTTATTTGACTTTTTATTTTTTTTAATAATTCAAAAAAATTGACTTTTTCATCCGCTTACGAAACAAACTTAAGGTTAAATTTGAGAAATTAATACAATTATATATTGTATCGATTTATATATTTATATATATAATAAGACAATTTATAGTGTTCAAAATATATTCTCTTTTTTAATACATATTTTTTTTAAAAATAATTAAAATTAATTCAAATTTAGATCTTATGATCGGAAGCTCACCTTTTTTTAAATGCGTTTTCTCTTTCTCTAACATATTTTCAAAAGAGCGAATGAGATTATTCAACCTGCACAATCAATTTTTTAAAAAAATATATTCTATAATACAAATTTTAAAATGTACGTGAGACAAACAATTTTTAAATTATATCAATTTACTCTGTAAAATATAAGAATAAGATTGATTTATTAAAAAATAATTTGAAGATAACGTTTTTAATAATAATTTTAAATATAAATAATTAGTCAATATATATTGTACGAGGTGGATTATCTTAATAATACAGATGGACATTTGGGAATATAATATAACTCTATGTTGGTCCGTAGATCACGACTCTTTAGAGATGACAATTTCTTCTGCTTTGCACTGTTCTTGTATGTTTCTGTCATGAATTTTATGGGTTTTTTTTGTCCGCGAAAACAAGTGGGACATGAATGGCGTTTGCGTTTGTTGTTCCATTCCCGATTATATAAATTAAATATTTTTATTTATAAATACATAAGTAGAGTTTGATTTTCTTTAAATATAATACTATTAAAATATAAAAATATTATTTTTGTATCTTATTTTATCTTCAATTTTTTTTATCTTTTGTCATTTTAATTCTAAAGTTTATCGACCATTATTTTTATTTTACTATATTATTTTTAACTATCATCAATATCTGCCTTGTTGCTATTCTTACGACTCCTTATGATTTGTCGTTTTTTGGATCTTGATGTGGCTAAGACATACGAGTTGATGCAAGTGCATTTGGAGCCCACTTGAAAGCTATTATTTGATCAGAAACGTTTATTTTATTAAGCTTGTCGAGTTAAAAATTTATGCAAAAAATTAAGTCAATCGAACATATGTAATGGGATGATCGGAGAATATTTGTCTTGAAAAATTAATTGATGTATAAATTTTGAGAACATACTGTAAAATAAATGTGTTCTAATCATATAGATACTGATATCCGATTAACTTTATTTTTAACACGAATTAAGTACTTGATTAGTCTAATAAAATGAACTTTTACAATCAAATTACAATATTCAAGTGGGCTATGACCGCACTGACAGCAACTCTTGCCGTGCTATTGATGTGTGATGGCTACTGTTAATTTATAAGTGTTTTATTTTTTTTAATTTTTTTTGAGAAATCATAATAACAATTACGCAATCCTTCTAGAATTTTTTTGATAATTATACCAATCTCTTATGTGGTCTGAGTTTAACGAGGCTTCGCTATTTATGTGACGATATTACATACACATCATTCTGTTGATTTTTAAAAACAACATTTTATAAAAGAGATTTAAGCCTGATTTGACAACTGGTTTTAAGTCAGAATTTTTTTTCCTTTTTTTTTTTGCTTAAAATAAGAAAAGCTAAAATATTGTATGAAAGTGTAAAGGCTTTTAGCCTTTTTATTTTTTACATAAAATAATTTTATATATTTTTAAAACTTATCATAATTTTTATTATACATATCTATTTATTATAAAAATTATTTAAATTTTTTTAAAAATTACTCATCAAAATCTATCAAATAAGATCTATATTAAAAACAAAATAATATAAAAATAAATTTTAAAAATTATAATTATTTTCTTTTGATTTAAAACTCTGTTGGCTTATTGTCTTTTGACTTAAAGTCATTCATACGATTTACCAAATAAATTTTTTTATTTATTTGGCTTAAAGCGGCTTTAAACAAACAATCTAGCTTAAAGCCAAATTGTCAAACGAGGCCTTACTACATGTAAACCCAACTTTTAATTATTTTTTAAATTATGAAAAAATTATTTTTTAGTGTTGCTCTAAATTTCTTATTCTCAATTGTTGCCTAAAATTGATATTTGAATCATTATATAAATAGTGCCATGAGTCATGGGTAATTTGCTAGTTTGGATACACTGCTATTACATAAAAAGAGTCCACACAATTTTGTGAGACTCTCAATGTGAATGAGAGAACTGTGACCAAATTTATATACGATATTTGTGCATATGTGGGATACGGTTACGTTTTAATTAATATAATTAAATAATTGTGCAATAATTAACTTGTGTGATATTATATTTGGGCATATGTGCTCATTATATATATGTAGCCAGCGGGAACGATAATTTTTTAATAAATTTTGTTGAACTCGCTTATGTGTGCAGAGGCACGCAAAATTTAATTTGAGAATAATTTTAAATTTTGATAATTTTTATAAATATAAAATTTTAAATTAATTTAAAATTAAAATATTAATTTCGGTGTAATTTTGATGTATATACATGAATTAACCTTGTGTAATTGTATTGGAAGCTTAGTGGCATTTTGGTAAATTTACTTGAGTTGATGGATTGGGTATTTGTGCCTAGCTTTAGCTTCTAGAAGAAGCTTCCCAAAAGAGAATCACTCCCCTCCACCGAATTGGTCTTTTTTTTTAATAATTAAATGTATATTAACAAAAAAAAATAAACATATTCAAAAGAATTCAATACATACCCCTAAGAGCTAACAAAATAATAGTAGAGTAAACTACCAAAATGCAAAACCATAATAAACTTGAAAACTCTCACAAGCCAAGAGCTATAAGCAACTTATTTCATTTTACTTAAGCACGATTTCTTAAGTTTATTCGAATAGCTAAATTTATATTTACTAAGCTTAAAATTTTCTTTTCTTTTTAAGAATATTTTTTATTCTCGTCATTTGAAGTCGGAGTCATTCAAAGGCTAACACAGTTTCCCTTTATGAGAGAAGTCTATATGATGCTCTACTAACTGCTCAAGATCTGCATTACAAAAGAATTATCTATATATTTTCTATTAACACACTCCGGCATTTCTAAGCTTAGAGAGCACACATTATTTCACTTTCTATTTTTCACCTTCGTACATAAGTCCATCTTCTCTAGTACACAAGATTTAAGTACATTAAATAGGTTCAAGGAAGAAGGAGCCTTATAAATTGAAAAAGAATTAGAAATACTTTTTTTTCTTTTTTATTTCTTTTCATTCATTAGGCTCTTGACCTGAGCCTGAGGGTGCAATTTGACTCAGACCGGTCCGGCTGTAGTTCGAATGGACCAAGTTCGGCCCAGGCCCGGTGGCTCGCGCCAAATCTTCGGGCCGGGCCGGGTTGGGTATTTTTTTATTTTTTTGTTTAATTTATATTTTTATTACTTTTATTATTATTTAATTTATAAATTTATAATATAATATTTGTTTACTACTTTATTAGTAGTAGTTAATATATTAACTTAAAAATCATAAATTTAAAGTTTATAATATTATATAAATTTATATTATATTATATAAATTTAATTTATTAACTACTACTAATAAGTTTAATGTATTAAACTTATAATAATAAGTTTAATTTATTAATTTATTATATTATATAAATTCATAACTAATGTATTAATCATAATAACAATTACTGATTAATAACAATTACAGGATCCTTCTAAATTTTTTTGATAATTATACTAATCTCTTATGTGGTTTGAGTTGAACGACGCTTCGCTATTTATGTGACGATATTACATACATATCCTTTTCTTTTGTTGACTTTTAAAAACAACATTTTATAAAAGAGATTTAAGCCTGGTTTGACAACTGGTTTTAAGACTGAGTTTTTTTTCTTTTTTTTTCTTTTGCTTAAAATAAGAAAAGCTAAAATATCGTATGAAAATCTAAAGACTTTTAACTTTTTATTTTTTTACATAAAATAATTTTATATATTTTTAAAACTTATCATAACTTTTATTATACATATCTACTTATTATAAAAATTATTTAATTTTTTTTAAATTTACTCATCAAAATCTATTAAAGAATATCTATATTGAATACAAAATGATATAAAAATAAATTTTAAAAATTATAATTACTTTTTTCTGACTTAAAACTTATTATTTGGCTTATTGTTTTTTGACTTAAAGTCATTCCTACGATTCACCAAATAAATTTTTTTACTTATTTGGCTTAAAACAACTTTAAACAAACAGTCTCACTTGAAGCCAAATTGCCAAATGAGGTCTTACTGCATGCATATATTCAAACACAAATTTATATTATATTTTAGAAACGCGTTAATGTGACATTTGTCCTATACAGCAATGCGAAATGTTGAGATTTTTCTAATTTAATGGTTGAGAAAAAAGTATGAGTAAGAGAAGTGATAAAAAGTGAGAATAGAAAATAGTAGAGTGCGGCTACTCTTTTGGGTTTTAAGGTTAGTAAACTCTATTTTCAATTGAGTAAACCCAACTTTTAATTATTTTTTAAATTATGATTAAATTATTTTTTAGTGTTGCTCTAAATTTTTTATTCTCAACTGTTGTCTAAAATTATTATTTGAATCATTATATAAATATTGCCATGAGGCATGGGTAAATTGTAATACCCCGATTTGGAAACCATATAACCTGAATAAACTTTAAAAATCAACCCAATGTGAAAGATCATTTTTCTTTGGAAACAATACCTTTAAACAGTCCGTTTCTGCCCAAAAATCCATTTAAAGAAAGTTTATTTTTAAAACAATTATCGACAATAATCACCTAGCAAAGCCCGCTCGAGCGGACTCTTCACCGCTCGAGCGGTGAGACACCTGAGACTTTTTGCCAAAAATTGTGAAAATTTTCTAAGTTTGGAAAATAACAACCACACCTATTCCTTCTTTACACATGATTTTAAACGAGTAAATTAAGGTATTAAATATTCATGAAAGAGTTAAAATAACTACATTTCCACGAGAAACAAGAATTCAAACATCATTATCAAGAATCATCATCAAAAAAGGTTAAAGCGTTCAACCCAATACACAAACGGACGTTGTCATGCTCCAAACTCCGGGTCACGTGAAACACCCACAAACAATCAACTTGAGAATATACTCTCAATAAAAAAACATACATGCATTGTATATAATCGCCAAACGGCTTACATTACACGATATCAACACCGAGAAAATATGTTATAGCATACATATCAAGGAGGAAATAAAAAGGAAGACTACAGCTCTTTCACCTCTCCTGTAACCCCGGATCAACCTGCGTGACCAGTACTTGAAGAAAAAAAACAAATCCCACATTGTGAGCCAAAACTCAGCAGAAACTAGACAACATATGCAATATAAGCTAAACATGCTAGGAAAACGAGGTGCAGTTTTAGACTCTCTTTCAAACCTTCAAAATGAGTTTTCACATGCAAACGGAAAAGCGAGGATACAAACAATCTTTTGACTCATTCACAGGAGCCTTGAAAACAGTTGAAAAAGGGTTTTTAGATCGTGTTTCACCCGATTCTAAAAAAAATAATTTGAAATTGGTTTTATCCGTCCCACAATGCAGTTCATGCAATCCATGTACCTTCTCAAATTTTTATCGATGGACCGCAGCCCCCGTCAATGTACCTTTACGGACTCTAACTGAAGGACCTCAGCCCTACCGAGTGCACCTTTACGGACTTTAACCGAAGGACCTCAGCTCTACCAAATATACCTTTACGAACTTTCACCGAGGAACCGCAGCCCTATCGAACACACCTTTACGAACTTTCACCGAGAGACCACAGCCCTATCGATAACATCGTCAGCCAGAGCTAACATTTACCGAACCACATGTCCATCTATCTCATTTCATACACCTATGCATAACCTAATCAGGATTTAAATGCATAAAAACATACCACATGCTCCACACGCATGCACTCCACAGATCTAACACATACATGCCGAATAAAATTTTGATTTTTAAAGCATAAACCATGTTACACGTAACGACATCAAAGCTATGTAATCTACTTACATAATTCGTACATAAATAAATAGTTATAAATGCACATAACCAGTTACAAATGCACATAGCCATATATAACTTCACATCATGACGGCATCCGCCTAACAACCCAACATCCACTCACAGGGACAGCTAACAACCCACAAAACCAAGTCTAACCCGAAGGTCAACGCTAAACCCCTCAAATTATGAGGTCACAAAATACCACTTTTTCTCCAAAGGTGCCATGAGCCCAAACACGCTCCATACCCAACCATGAAGCACACAACCGTGCCCCAACAACCGATTCTAGCCATACATGTTAACCCCGAAGACGGCACCTAAACAAACATCCAAGGCCACGTCACGACCCCCGAAACTACCACACAACTAATCGAACTCCAGAAAGAATTCAACAGTAATTCAGTCGACTAATCTCATAATCAATCAACTGAATACCATTAGAAACTAATTGGAAACCAAGGACCCAACCACCAAACGACAAATAATCGGCCCAGAACCTTAGTCGACTGGACCCCCCTCCAGTCGACCCAAACACCCTACTGGAATCTTGCCAAAAATGCCCAAAAACACGATCCAGTTGAGACCCTCAAGATCCAGTCGATTGATCACACGATCTAGTCGACTGAACCCAAGCGAAAATAATTTTTGAGCCACTGTTTTAACCCTCCAAACCTCGAATCAACGCCTCCAAACTCTCATCCAACACCCTCAGACATGCCCACGCCCAAACCTAACATCAAAACCTCGAAAGGAACGAAAAATAGGTTTTTAGATTCCATCCACCGAAAACAACGAAAAATAGGTTTTTAGATCAAAACCCCGTTTGAACATAAAATGATTTTTTATGCAGCTTTAACCGATAGAAGCACACACGATTACACGTAGCACATTTATAAGATATGAGAGTCTAGGATCTTACCTCGGCGAGTTAAAGCTCGATGCCTTGAACCACGTGCAAAATTGAGCTTCGCTAAAATAAAATTCTATCCGGATAGATGCATAGCCCACCGTGTCAATAACAAGGATCAGTAGTTAGATCGTCGAAAATCGAGCCCCGGGCCTCCGAGAAGTTAGAGAGAAGTAAAGAGAAAAATGAAGAAACTTAGCTGAGAAGTTTTGAAAATATTTTTTAAAAATATCTAACACCAGATATTTATAGGTCATGAAAATATTTTCTTTTTTTTTTTAAACCCGCATCACAGCGCTCAACAACCCCAGGAACCAACCCCGCATGCATATCTAGACACGAACATGCATCAGAAGCATGTAAACATGCTGCAACAAAAATACTAAATGCGCGTTGAAAAATGCTGTAAAAGAAAGCAGGTCAAGGTCTCACATTTATGTAGGCATAGAGGAGGCTCGAGAGCCTTCCGGACGCGAGAAACAAATAAAATTTACAGAATACACAGTAAAAATAAAATAATGAGATCCCCATTAATCTTTTGACTTTGAGTTCACTATTCACACTTTTTACTATTCCATGAATATCAATCACATATTGATGCACAGAAACACACATTATATAACACAAGGAATGACATTAAAAATATGAATTTCATTACAAAATTTTTCACCTATTCACTATACAAGAATTTCTCTCATTTCTCTCCCCT
>JAULJZ010111353.1:0-11530 GCA_032270985.1 Heliamphora pulchella
GTAGGTCCTCTTCCTTCCACAAAATTGGGTACCACCAAGGGCCACTCAACAACCCTTCTCCCAACTAATGTGGGGTGGAGTATAAGTTACTCACTTTTGTCAATTTTAATGACACACTTTTGGAGTCAATTTCTCATTCACTCGTTAATGGTTTTGAACGCCATAAAATTCATGATTAAACTACTTATAGAGAGAAACATATTAGGATTTGAAATCATTAAAAAAGATTAATCCAATCCAATCCAAAGTTATTTAATTTCAAAGTTAGCTAAAATTGTGTTAAAAAATTATTCGAAACCCACTTATTTTCCAACAGGTTGTGCGTAAAAAAATGACATAATTCTTAGAATGTTAAAACATGTCTAATATATTAAAAACAAATAAAAACTAAGAAAAGTATTAAAAAGCCAAACTACCATGACCCGTAGATCGTTGGTTAGCTTAACGGTGTGCTCTCAAGACCACGAATTCAAACTTGACCTCCTTTATTTAAAGACCAGATATTCAATCGTTCGAAATAAAAAGACTAAAAGAGCGCTAGAGTTTCTAAGTACGAACTATATAATTCGACGTCACATTCTCGAGAATCATCTAAATTCTTCGTGGATATAGGCGCATCCTCTACCGTAGGACTTGAGTCAAAGTGATTATGAAGAAATTGAAAAGTTTCAAAGAGGGTCTTATTTAGAGGTTTCAAAAAAACGAAGCTTAGGGGTTGTTTTCCAATGTGGCACAAGCTAAAAACATACTTAAAGATTTGAACAATTAAAAACAAAGGTTGGAATGTAAGACAAATAGTGCCAAAAAGAAGCTAACAAAATCATTTCAAAAGTCAGAACGTGATAAGAAAAATGAGAATTTCAAGCAATTCGCGTGTCTATTCGTTCTTATTAGAGGTTGTATTTATTCTTTAAATTATATTAGATCACTAGACAAGGCTAAACAATGGTTTGTGCATTACGATCAATCAAAATAGAATATCTACAATATTACGGTATTAATGATATTTACCCTTCGCATTTATTTTAAGAGAATTATTATTTTTAAAACACAAAAAATAAAATAAGGGCTTGATTATGCGCTATTGGACAAAAATACAGTCCCCTTAAGAAAAAGGTCTACAAATATTTTATAGTATACTAATATCTTCACTAAAAAAAATACTATACACTAGAAAATCTTTAATTTTTTTTTTGAAAATACAGTACACTTAAAAACTTTAAATTCTTGTTAGTAGTGTTAAAAACTGAGGATCTTATTGGGATATTTTTTTTATTTGTTTTAAGTGATTTTTTTATATTAATTTAAATAATAATACTTCTAAATTTTTTTTCTTCGTAAAAAATAAAAAAAGTAAAACAATGTAACCACAAAATAAAATTTTTTTAAATAAGACAAAAAAAGCTATTTTAAAGACTTTGTAAGACATTTTTTTTTACTTTTAATATTTTTTTAATTTTAATTAAAATCGCTATATTTTTAAATTTTTTTCCTAGCAAGTCAAAAATTAAAAATATAAACAAAAAAGAAAAAAGAAAAATAAAATCATAATACTTTTTTTAAAAAATAATTATCCCAAACCGTGCCTGAGAGATGTTAGACTACTTTTTCCCGTCTCCCTCTAAAATCAACGAGAGTCCAACTCTAACACATGTGCCCCGTAACTGTCGGTCGGTGGTGTGAATGAGCGTGATTTGCTCAAATCTTTTCTCTCGCTTTCTCTCTCTTTCTCGACAAATCCTTCGATTTTCCGCTATCAGCGCTCTCTCGAAGCCCCACGTATCTCCGCTCCCTCCCACTCTCTCTAACTCTACGTATTTGATACACCTTTTCTACTCTATACCTCTTGCTCATTGCTTTCTCTTTCCGCTTCTGTCACTTCCCATTCTTCTTTCCTCAGTTCGATTTGTACATAAAATCCGAGAACATTTTTTTTTCAATTTTTTTCTTTATTTTAAAGGGATTTTTGTAGTGGAGAGGGAAGGGAAGGGAAGGGAAGGGAAGGGAAAGGGAATGCTGCATAGCAGGAAAATGTTTAATTTCTTAACCAGGAAAGATATCAGGAAAATTCTCAAGCGCAAGGACAGTGACGCTGGCGAAAGAGGTATTCCTCTCCTTTTCTCGGACTTCGCGTTTGGTTAGGGTTTCCGGGTTTTCTCAATAATCTTTTTGTTTTGTTTTTGTTTGATTTTTTTATATTTTTTTGCTGCAATGTAGTTATTTCTAAAGGATGGATATAGCGATCTTTTGTTTCTGGGGAGTTTAAGATTTTGGTGGATTTCATTGATCAGGTTGATCAATGTAGTTTTGAACAGCGAACATGAAAAGTGTTTGGGAAAAGCTTCAATATGCTCTTAATGTGATTAATTAGTTGAAATTATAAATGTTTGTGGCTAAAGTTATGAAATATTTCAAACGTCAAATCAAAAGTTATGGTTGATTTTTTTGTTATGAATTTTTATAGTTAATTTTATGAATTTTTATGGGTTTTTAATTATGAATCCTTGTGGCTCAGTTATGAATCCTTGTGGTTTAATTATAAATTTGTGTTCCAAGCTAATTCTAAATTGATGTTCACTTACCCAGACTCAGGTTCCAATTAAGAACTTTGTATTTTAAGTTAATTCTAATTGATGGTCACTTACCCAGAGTCAGGTTCCAATTGTTTATTTATTTAGTTTCGGTAGGCTCCATTTAATTATATATTCTCCTTTTCTTTTTTCTTACACACAATGCCCACCCAACACACAGTTCTGAAATTCAAGTTACACAAAGACCTGAAATAGAATTATTCAGCATACTTCTCTATCTTATTTACTTATCAGCTTGTATTAATTGATATTAAATATCATGAATATCCAATTACTGGGTTATGCCATGCAGAGCCTTGAAACCCCCTCCCCCTGAAATAGAATACATTTTTCTTTGAAAAAAAGGAAAATGAAAATGTGCCAATGTCTTCTGATGATCTTTCTCCATATTCCCTGTTACTTTAGGAAGAGCCCTAGAGGAACTCCGCGCTTCTTTGTTTAGCAGGTTGCATTCATTTGGAAATTCAAAGCGACAACAACAACCATTATTGGGCCCCACTGTTGCTCTGACATTCAATTTCTTGGTTTCTGTTAGCATTATTTTGATGAACAAGTTGGTCAGTCAGTGCAATTACTTTGTTCATTGTTCTTTGACAATAATTAACTTTGTTTTAGATGCTAACTTGCTAATTTGTTCTTGTTTCTTCTAATTCAGGTGCTTGGCAGGGCTGGGTTCAATTACCCGATTTTCCTCACTTTTATTCACTACATATGTAGTTGGTTATTAATGGCTATTCTAAAAGCTCTCTCTGTCCTTCCTACATCTCCTCCATCAAAGTCAAGCAGATATGCTTCGTTAATGGCTCTTGGTATAGTTATGTCACTCTCTACCGGCCTTGCTAATGTTAGCCTGAAGTATAACAGGTGAGACATGGCATCCCTCTTGGCTACACTTCGTTGTTTTCATTTGAATTTCGTCAAATCTTTGATTAAAGTCTACATTTTTCAGTGTTGGTTTTTATCAGATGGCTAAAATTGCTGTAACGCCAACAATTGTTTTAGCTGAACTAATTCTCTTTCGAAAAAGTGTTTCTTTCCAAAAGGTAATGGTTCACCATTTGGTATTCGTAACTTTGACTCGTACACTATAGAAATGGTTGTCTCTTATTGTTGCTTTTTGAAAATCTACTGGTTAGTATAAAGTTTTGTGGATGTTTAAATATGTATTCTTTGATTCCCTTTTAGCTCTTTCTTCAGAAGTGATGCTTAGAGTCGTGATAATAGAATGATATATGTTGATTGAGCATCTAATTGGCCCCATCTAACATTTATTTGCCTATTCTTTTGGGGGAACTATTTCTTTATGTTCTTTTTAACTAAACAAATCTTTAGAATGATATCTATAAATTAAAAAGAAGAAATGTCTGAGATTACCAAGTATTAGAGGTGGCCTCTTTTCTTGGTAACTAACATATTGCTTCGTCGTAGTTGCATGTGTCTTGTTTTTATCAGCATTCGATGAGGCAAACATGGCACTAACATAACACGACAAACATGGAGATGAATATCTTGTTATACATTAATTTATGTATTACAAGTACACAAATTTATTTTGTTTGGCCTGTGCATATGATTTAGGAGAGGAGAGAGTTTACTTAGGATAATGATGGCTAGAGCTGAGTTGATAGTTGGCTTTGGTGATGGGAAGCTTGTTACTTTAAGGTTTCAGTATACATAAGAACAATTTTTATGTTTGCAGATGGAAAGCATTAATTGGCTTGTTTTGTAGGAGATGGGCTGCTGGTTGGTTGGGCATTAGTTGGTAGAAGTTCTGAACAGCAAGTATTTTAGTGTTTTGAATCTCAATTGAATGCTGAAATGGTTGGTGGAGGGATTAGTGTTAATGAGGTTTGATGGAGTGGGGTTTTCGCATAAATGGGGAGTCCATGTTTTTTTTTTCCTTTTTTTTGAATTTGTAAAATAATGATTTACTAATAGTGATGTGGTTTTATTTTTTGATGGAGGAAGAGGAGAAGATGGAATACGCGGGAGTTCCACTTAGTTTGTGAGGGAGGAACTATTAAGGAAAGGTTTCTTCAAGCATCATATAAATCTGACTCCTTGAAAGTGAAGTATTCATCACTAGACAATACTATTATATAAATGCAACAGGTCACTTTGGTGTGAACAATAAATTAAAGCCGACTCACATTTTTTTATCCCAAAATTACCCCATAACAAACAACATATTTCACACTTCTTTAAATTCTACTCACCGTAACTTTATGGGCTAGAAAAGAAACCATGACCCACTTAACTCATTTCTGTATGTCCAGCACTCCCTTCTCTACTTTACAGTTTCATTCCACAAACATACAGTTTCAGTCCCAACTCCCAAGTTTTCTCCGAACTCTACACCATCCAAACTTTCGACCCGAGTTTCATCTCCATTTTTTGGCAAACCTTTTCGTTTTCACTGCCATCAAAATCAAGTTGTCATTTCCAGATTTCTGGCCAAGATTTTGTTTCTCAACGGCCCAAAGAGAGAGAGAAAGGAACATTCGCTGAGAATTGAAAAAGGAAAAATCAAACCTACAATGCATCTATTGGAACCTAGAAGAAAAACATCTCCGGATGAATGGCCAAACTTTAATTTTGGCAATCATCATACGTCTTTCATGAAGAATTTAGGACCAATGCATCAGTTTTGACTTTGTGGAATTTGTTGTTAAAGTATGGTGCCTATTATTTTTTTATTGTTGATTGTTGTTTTTATCTTTCAAATTATTTTCAAAATTCTACCATGATATTAGTTTTTATAATTTTTCAGTGCTGAAGTGGAACACCCAATGTGTGTGCCTTATTACTAGTTGTTTTATAAAGTTGCAGGTTTCTTCTACTTCCAATAGACCACTTCACCATAAGAAACTAATCAAACTTTGACTAGTTGGTATATTTAAATTTAACAGAGACCACATATAAGGTTTTGAAATAGATTTACCATTCTATGACCAATGACCAATATTACAACCCAAATAATAAAATTACCAAAATACCCTTAACATCCATAAATAATAAGTGATGACAATAGCTTTTCTACCAGGAACTAATCTGTGCATGTAAATCATGGCCTTCTTGCCTGAGGTTCTAGCATTACATATAGAACATTTCATATTTCCTGTTTTTCTTTGTCAGCATGATGCATCAACGGAAATTTAATTAAGTCGAGTATTGCATAATAGGGAACCTTAATAGATTTAATATTAGATTATATTTATGTCAAACAATACTATCCTCATACCTTATAGATAATTATTCTTTTAACAATGTATTCTCCTTTTATGTAAAAAAAAGTCCACTTATTACTTCTTCTTTGGTCTTTTATTTTTTTGTGCATAAGTATAGTTTCATTAATCTTTGGTCTTATAGATGAGATGTAATATTTTTAAATTTTGAACTTTTTGGGGCAATATCCATAGTGTTTTTAGAGGTGTAGGCGAACAAAGCTCTTCTTTAGATGTGTACTTGCAGCATGTATTACATTTGTAACCGATAAACGCCATTCATGTCATGCCCTAAAACCCGAGACACGTGAACCAATCCCGTTAAACCGCTATCGAAAGTCAAATTAGTGTAAACCTTATGAAAATTTGGTTTTAGACTTAAAAATCTCGTTAAATAAATACGATGAACCAATGATTTGAAAAGATGAGTTAGATCCATTAAAATAAAGCTTCTGGTACTTAAAATATGCTTAGGAAAGGTTTAAAACAATCCCATATCAAAATTGGATTTAATTTGAGAAACCAAAATTTTGTGGACGAAACAGCATAGCCTGCTTGAGTGGACTGGCCGCCGCTCGAGCGGTCAGGTGGTAGAATGTCTTCTCTTGTTTTTCCCTCACGCACCACTCGAGCGGACCCCCCCTTTCGCTTGAGTGCCCCTCTGGCCGAGGACAAACCAGTAAATACCCTGTTTTGGCCTCCAAACTCCACATTCAAATCATAACTTAAAAACTAAAATTTATATGCAATCAAACTAGTCTCCAAGCAACATTTTATCATGGATTCCATTCCCAAATATTCATTAAAATCTAATAGGTTTGATCTTCAAATTAATTACATTCATCTAAGGAAATCATCATTTCCTCAAGGTTTCTAAACATAAGACTTAAGATCCAATGCTTGGACGATAAACATATATACATGATTTTTCATACATATAAGTGTTTCTTAAGTTCATTACACTTTACAAAAATAATCACATGTGCCTATTTCAAAATAAACTTTTTTTCTTCATTCTTCAAACTTCTCTCAAAACCAACGGAGGCTTTACGCCTATTCCTTATCATTTGGACCTGTAAAACATTTAATCCACAAACATGGGCTGAAACTCGTAGGATAAAGACTAATAACGGTGCAATGCATGATGTGTGAGGTGTGGATGAGCATATCCTGATGCAACAATTTTCAAATCATTTCATAACCGAATCATAACACACCATTAAACTTTTGAGGAGATATTCTTCCATTCTCTTTTTGCTACTTTGGCGTAATTTACTTCATTTCAATACACTATATCCATGTATATCAATTGCATATATCACATACCATTATCTAAGTTCATTTATTTAGTCCACACACTCAATACGTTACTTCCATATCTTAATCAATTCTTTACTCAAAAATCGAATTGACACAACCACCACAACTGTGGTTTAATCAAAGCTCGGATTTATGGGGCTAACCCGATGAGAACGGCACTCAGCTTGGGCAAGTTTTCCTGTCTTTCATCGTGGAGCTAATTAAGCCCAACTTATCTCATTTCAATCAGCCATCGGTTCCATGTACTTTTATCAATTTATATTGTATTAACAAACCGTGAATCCAACCACAAATGGATTCCTCTCATCAACATGTTACACAAACCTAGACCGTGAGTCCAACCACAAACTGGTTCCTTTGACCAACACGATACACAACCATATACCGTTTTACCATCAATAAGCATAATTATATATATATATATATATATATATATAGTCATTTCGCTTATTGATTTCCAATCAAGAGTCACAATTTTCACATTTAAGTTTCGGGGATTAAATCCAACCTTTCAATTCACAAGAGCGAGCCACAATGGTTTCTTTCATTCATTACTCTTGTTTTGTCCAAGACAAAATTCACATTAACATATTATGATTTCTCATCAACCAATCTTCAAATCACCGAATCATAGTTTTGGATCCATTTACAACTCTAAGTTCAAGGAATCACATGGCCCAAGCTTATATATATCAATTCCACATTCAACCTTGTAGCAATTTTAATAAACCAAACCAATATGTCAAGATTAAACTAGGATTTCCATAATTTCCCCAGATTTTCAATTAATCCATCAAATAAATTCCCAATTTTACCAATCAACCCTCAATTTTGCCAAACCACAAGTTACATGGTTCCAATTATTATGAGTTGCCCTTCAATTCATAAAACCAAACTAAGTTTACAACTCAATTTCTCTAAAGATTAGGGTTTGGTGGATTTACTTACACATTTAACCGAACATCACAATTCTTAGCTTCAATTATCAATTAAGTATCCCAATTTTATCAATGGAAATCAAATTTCATAAATTTAAGTTAATCAATTTCAAGAATTTAAATAAAACATCAATTTCTCACTCAAGGGAAACTAGGGTTTCATGAAATTATGCAAATTCAATTCAAATCAAGACAATTCACCAAGTGTAGTCTAAATCCTATCTCTTGAAGCTTTAACTCTTTGAAATCCACCAAAATCACCACCCTATTGTTTCACCTCTCATTGGTTTTGCTCCTTGATGGCTCCAATTGGTTGTTCTTGATAAATAGATCTTGATTTCTCTATTGTGGCCTCCTTGATGTCTAGCTTTCCCCAATTCTTAGAGAGAGAAGGAGTTTTGATCATTTTCCATGGAAGGAGAGAAATCAACAAAAAGAGGAAGAAGATGAGTGGCCGGCGGGTAGGGGTGGGGTGTGGGGCCTCAATGGTTTTTAAATGCCTTGATTGCTCTCTCTCTAGAACTCTCTAGAAAGGCAACTTAACTAACACACCCTTTGGTTGCTCTTAATTTGATTTAAATGAAATAACTTATTTTATTTCCCATTTAATCGAACTTTAATTTAAATAACTATATTAAGTTTCTTCAACATTCATGGAATCAATCGTAAATAAAGTTCTCGGTATCTCAATACACACCAACCGCACACAACGTGCTAAAATATCATCCGAAACTATTTTCAGCAATTCAATTATATCAAAACCTTTAACCGAAAAATAAAAACGTGCTAGGTCTCCACAATTCATTTAGTGGATTGTTATTATGTATTGTAGAAATATAATCCATGTTTAATCTAGGTACTTCTTTCAATTTGAGGATAGCATCAGCAGTTGTCTGTCTTCATTTGGGTTTTGTTATGTGGCATGTATTCTTCCTTCATCTTACCTTCCTGACTGATATGCAACTAAGTAGCATGGGCACTTCTACCATGAAGCTACATGTGTGTTGGATGCATTTTAGACACCGACTCTTTTGGACACTCGATATCCTTGTCTGCCACTCTAGGACGTGTTCAGATTGCAAAATTCAATTGCATGATTATTTGACTTTTTTTGAGTACTCCCTGCATGTAGTTTAGGTAGCACAGTTACTTAGCAACTGTGTGTGATACTTGTAGAAATATGGTAGAACATACCATGAAATGTACAACCTCTCTCTTTTTATTTATTTATTTTTTTGTTGAGAAAACGTAACGCTGTTTACATTGCGATCCTAAAACATGGTGTTGATTTGATGCATAGGAATACATGCATATTACTTTGATAGGTAGAATATTATTGTGTTCAAGTCTGTCTGGTTGTACAGTTGGGAGAACCTTGTTCGAGGTGCTGCAGCGCTCTATACACTTGAGTGTCCCAATTTGGCGATGCGATTGGACCTGTTCCAGGGCTCTAAATTGTGGTATCGAAAGACGTATCGATATCGATGATACGATTGTGTATCGGCAGATGTCAATAAATCGGTATCGGAGTCCTATATCGGGCACCCTGCTCTAGACACTTGAGAGTGTCCCGCTCTAGAAGACGTATTGGTTACGGTTGTGTGTCGGCCAATATCAATGTATCGGTATCGGAGTCCCAAAATCACGATATGTATTGGCCAATTCCATACGTAATGGCCGATATTTAAAACCCTAACCTGTGCACACCAATGGCACAATGGAAGTTGTAGGAGCGTGAACTCTATTAGTCGTATGGTGCATGGGTCACACGCGGTAGTCATGTGTAATTTGCTTGGGTAGTCCATGTGTTGAGTTTGGGTCATGCAAGCTTGTCTGGTTGTATGGCTGGAAGAACCTTGTTCGGTTGTATCATTGGCAATGGGGATAGTTCTGATAAGTCACTCTTGCCTATGATATGACCTTCAGATAGGGTTGGGAACCGTCTGATGATGGTATGACCATGCTGGTTGGACATTCTTGATTCCAATCAGGGCTTCTATGTCCTGCGTCCAACCTGGCCTTGGGTAGAATTGACAGTATTATCTTTCTTCATGGGTGATCTCGCTCTCTAGATGATTGAGAGTGTCCCAATTTGGCGACGCAATCAGACCTATGCGCGCCAGTAGAACTCTCTAGAAGTTGTAGGGGCGCAAAATCTTTTAATCAAGTGGCGCGGAAGTCGTCATGCACGGGCCACGTGCCATCTTCTTTTGCGATCCATGTGGTGGGGTCTGGTTCTACCCACAATTATTTACCTGGTATAGCCTTGAAAATTTGGGAGTGGCCTTATATTTTCTAGCTTTCATTGGATGCACTTGAGTTGTAATTTGTACCATATATTTCAATATGCATTCTGACTGTTGTCATGGCTGTCTTTAGAACAAGGTATGGTCATTATGAATTTCTAGTCATATTATTTGGAGAGATCAATTGTAATGCATGATGCGTACAGTCAAAATATTCTCTATCCTCATACAGAAGTTGTACAGTTTGATTCATGAAAATTCCTTTGATCATAGTTCCTTCTATTCTATTTCTTAATCCTTATTTTGGTCTCAATCTTATGAGATGTGAAATCTCACAAAATCCAGCAGCAAAGCGCATTTCAAGAAGGTTGAGCACTTTGATTTTGTGTTTACTACCAAATTGTAGCATACTGGTGTCACGAGTAGCTTCATATGTACAATACCCAAATAGTCCCATTCCCTGAATGGTTGAATTTTCTATTTTGGTTAGCACTCCCCCTATCAAAAGAGAAGAACAATGAAATATTGTTGCATACATGTTTCAGGTGGTTGCACTTACTGTTGTGTCCATTGGTGTTGCTGTTGCTACGGTAACTGATCTTCAATTCCACTTCTTTGGTGCTTGTATAGCAGTGGCATGGATAATACCCAGTGCTGTCAATAAGATAATGTGGTCCAATCTTCAACAAGAGGAGAACTGGACCGCCTTGGCGTATGTCGTGCATACTCATGAAATACTTGAATCGTTTTGTTGGTTTTAATAATTCTTGATCTTCATTTATTATTATAGTCTTCATACAGGTGTATTTAACAAACATTTATAACTATTGTATAGGTTAATGTGGAAGACCACACCAATCACATTGTTCTTTCTTGTGGTTTTGATGCCATTTCTTGATCCTCCGGGCGTCATTAGCTATAACTGGAACCCCTATAACACAACAATTATCGGCATTTCTGCTTTCCTTGGCTTTTTGCTTCAATGGTCAGGTGCTCTTGCTCTAGGGTGAGTGATAGCTGTTCATTATTTTATCCATTACATCATGACACTTTCCAAATTCCCCAATTGATAATGTCCAATGCTATTTTATTGGTTACCGTTGCTGAATTTAATCATGCAAGACGCGGGGTGCCCAGAAATTCAGTTTGAGAGTTGGATAAGGCTCTATAGAATTAGGATGCTACATTTGATCTAGGTTTCATTTTTATAT
>JAULJZ010111364.1:0-11530 GCA_032270985.1 Heliamphora pulchella
AAGGGGTCTGGTGGTCGACGGCTAGGGTTAGGGTTTCTGGTTTGGCGGCTGGTTTGAGTGGAAGCTAGGGTTTCGTGGTAGTTAGGGTTTCATAGCTCTAATATCATGTTAGAAAAGAGAGAAAATGATACGAAAAAGCGTGTATCTCATTGTGAGACATACACACGTATTTGTTAAGTAAATGAGAGCTTATAATAGATACTATGGGCATCTCCACAGGTTATTATTAATACTTAATATCTTAATACTAAATATTTATTAACACTTTGATGGTGTTTAGTCACCGTTATACGAGTTGATGGTAGTTATTTTCCGTAATTTGTATAATTGGTTGTACGATCGAGGTGTTTCTTTAGTCGACTGGACAGCTGATTTCATTGAGTCTCTATCTCTATGAGCTAGCATTGGGTTTTTACTATCTTTCCTTTGTGGGATTTTTTGTCTTCCGTAGCTTTTTTTGTGTAGGATTCAGTATAGTCCTTTTTGGGTGGGAGTTTTTGTCTCTTTCCCTTTGTATACGAGTGGCATTCCCTTTATGCACTATTTATAATACTATTCTTATGTTTTAGGAAAAAAAAAAAACTATAGATATGACTTCAAACAGGATCAATTGGAGGTAATAGATCCATGTAGCCGATCGCAAATTGGGATAAAAACTCGTTGGGTTGATTATGTTATGGTTTTTAGTTAGACTTTATCATCGTATTACTTTACAACCCATGCATCTTCCTTTGAAACCCTCCATCGTAAGGAAGAAATCTATTTGGCTAACATTGTTCCCTTTTTTAAAGATGGTCAAGTGTTCATCCTTCCTTTTAAAGCATGTGCTTGCAATTACAATGGCATATACCATTGCAATTTGCAAACTCCAAGATAGCATTAACTTTAACATTTCTAGCTCTAAATCCATAGCACCTATGTGATCTCCCATCTCTCCCACTACCTATTTGTGTGTGACCATTTATATCATCTCTTATTAAACTCTCTTCATTTGGTAACCCTTGTACTAATCCCTCTAAATCCTCTCGAAATTGTTGTTTGTAGATTCATCTAATCCTAGTTAAGGCGCATAAGTTCTGATTATGTTAAGTAACTCTTATTCTACTACTAATTGGCTAATATAATTCTCCCTCATTTTCTTTTAACATCTACTACTTCTTTAAAATGTTGTCAACAAAAATCCCAACTCCATTCCTATCATTTTGTTTTCCACTATACCTAAGTTTACATCCTATTTGTGCAATTTTCTTAGGTTTTCCTCACTTTGTTTCTCATATACATTACAAACTACATAAATACTTAATGTAATCTTAATATCTACTACTTCCATCCCTTTACGTATTACTAATGTTTTTATATTCCGAGTTCCTAAGTTTATACTACTGATGGAGAAAGAGAAGGCATAGGCTGGAGATATTTTGAGATGAAGGAATTTAATAATTTTGGCAATATCTTATATTTTGATTTGATTGAGATCTTTTATTTTTGATAACAGTGATCAAAATTTTCATGGATTATAATATTTTACTTTTGGTATCTTTAGTTCTTAGATGCTTATAAATAGACTTAGATGATTATAATATTATTTATAAATAGACTATTATGTAATAGGATTAGGTAGATTATGATATTGAGTGAATGAATTTAATTTTGATATTGAGATTAAGAGCCGTTTTCCCCTTTTGACTGTGATCATTTTTATTTCTTTTATTTCTTTTATTTGGATATTTTTCTTTTATTTGTTTACAATCTTGTCGGTCGTTCGACATCAAGTGGTATCATAGCAAGAGATCGATCTTCCTTTGAGTAGTTGGTTTGGCAAAGAAGAAGCAAATCAATATGGTTGAGTAAAAGAAAAAGAAAAAGGATTTGTGACGAAGCATCTTGCACCGGCACCGGCACCGGCACCGTCGGTTGTCACTAATCACCTTCAACACTTTCGACAATTAGGCCTTACAAGTCATTGACATCCCTCACCATCCTATGTTCTCGCTGCTACATCTACAGCCACTGCTTCGCATAGTCGCCGCTAGTAACTCCGCGCTAGATCTATTGCGATTTCAAGTGTGGTGGGTGAATTGCAAGGGAACGGCATTGCGCTGAGTATTCACAGGTTGCTTGGGCCTCGAAAAAGGGTCTCTCTTGCATTGATGCATCAACATTCAATTGGAGTTCAACTTTGATCTTGTAAAGGTACTATTCTCGCTTTAAAACTTGAGATTGATATTTTTCTTCATAGAAGAGTTAGTAAAATTTGCTAAAGGGTTCATGACTTTGTGAACTCTTTTTTTTTATTTAGTTTTTTTAAGGGAAAAAAAATGAATTCTTTTGAAGATTACATGAACATCATCCAAGCTGAACAACTTTCATAGCAACATGGACACCCTTTAGAAATTGATAAGATCAATCCATAGGCAACAAAATGTTTGGCAACAATCTCATACAACAAAATTCCAGTGTCTCTGACTATTTTGTAGAGTTCAAAAATCTATTAAATTTGTCGGACACTAGTAACAATCTATATCATGTAGCTAATCACTCTCTTTCGGGGTTACAAAAAGAAATTCAAAATGAAATATTGTCCTCTTATAACGATTTGGCCTGTGTATGAAAATATTTTAGCGGTTGAAGAATATTTAGAAAAAGAAATACACCGTTATAATTCAGCCGATTCCAAAGTTTCTCAAGAGGTTACCCAATCAATGGTTGTTTCATCTTCTATCAACTTCATCTATTAAAAAACTCTCAAGCCTGAGGTTCCTAATAGTGTTGATCATTATATCCGGTTCGTTGATGTTGTTGCTTTGTATGTTCCTCCACCTGATAATAGTAGTATCGTAGCTGATATTATTAACTATTTTCAATATCAGGATTTTGTTGTTACTTTAGTGTCGCAGATATCTAGCCCAATAAATATTTCAGTTATAATTTGGACATGTTTTATCCATTCTTGAATGTGGACCACATGTACATTTTACTGATTCTTTTTCGAATTTAAATATTGGTCCAATGTTTTATACGGAGGATATGGAGCTTCTCAGTACCATCTTTTAGTGGGAGTTCTTCATTGGTCACATGCTATCATAGTTTAGGAAGTGCTTTGGCAACAAGAGCCATATTTCATTAAATACTTTTATTTTTATAACTCTCTGGAGGAGAGTTTTCTTAGCCGAGAATAAGTGATAGAGAACGAGAAGGTATAATATGAAAATATTTTAAAATTTAGAAATTTAATAATTTTAGCAATATCTTATATTTTAGTTTTAATGAGATTTTATTTCCTGTAATGGTAATCAAAATCTTCATTGATTGTATATTTTATTTTTGGTAGTTTTAATTAAGGTTTTCTTAGATACTTATAAATAGGCCAATAAATAATAGAGTTAGGCAGACTATTATATTGAGTGAATGAATTTAGTCTGATATTGAGATTAAGAGTTTTTTTTTTCTTTTCCTTTTGAGTGTGATCATAATTTTCTTTTATTTCTTTTATTTGGATAATTTTCTTTTATTTGTTTACATCATCTTTTCCATTCAGCATCAGCTACTCCCCTTGAACTCGCTTCTTTAATTGCAATTATCTATTGAAGTACGTAAGTCCTTGCCTATTTTTTCATTTCATCCGGGAGCCAATTCAATGCATTGTTTGTGGGGAACACCCCTAGCTAACCCTTTCCCATTGATCACAATACTTGGGCTCCAATATAGCACATTTGCAAGCAGGGAACACACAAGCTGAATTTTTTTTTGGATTAATAAGAAGTGACTATTACAATTAGCGGTAAACCTACTACAGCCATCTTCCTCTCTTTGGGATTGGGACCGGTTTTAAAAAGGTATTTTTTATGCACTTGGATCTTTTCAATTAGCACAAGTTGTTTTTTTCTCTATGGCTTTCATTTTGGATTTTCTCTCTCGTTAGGTATGTTATATAAATATTTAGCTATGATTAAGGCCCACAAATTGTTGATGAAACAGGATTTGAACTTCTTGGTTATTTGGAAAGATGCAATGTAGTAGCTTAAGTGCATTGTTTTCATCCATTTTGATACACTTATGCTGTTATTAGTGTTCCATGTTTAGTTTCCTCTTATAAATTTCTTTTGAGTGTCCATGATGATTTGCAATTTTGTCTAAAGATCCCTTCAGTTTTCTGCAAGAAACATCCTTTATGTCTACCTAGCCTGCCTCAACTGTGAATGAGTCTACACCAGACTGATGCTAGTTCACTTATGCCATTATTAGTGTTCCATGTTTCTTAATTCTTCTTGTTTACCTGAAATGTTGGAATCTTGGTTCTGCACTTGAGGATAATTATAATTCAATATATTATCTGCAATGTTTTCTGGGGAAATACTATACCTTTATAGTTCATCAAAATGGCATTTACAGCTGCATATTGTATAATTTTATTAGAAAGTACCATAGCATTAATGTGACTGTCTGACCCCCAAATATTCAGATTTTCTCTTTATGCGGTTTGGGTCAGGAAGTTGTTGCTGAACCAAAATTATTTTATACGAGTGTTACAGCTATACTTTAACTACATCAATTTTGGTTTGCATCTGGTAAAAAAATGTTTCTCAATTCATTACAGCTGAATTATCTGGAATTTCTTAAGTGCTCCGTGAGGTCTCCCATATTTGTTAACATTGGACTAATTTTACTGGGAAAACAGGTAAGTGAAGAGGTGGAGCGTGCTTTGACAAAATTAGGCAATGCTAAGCTAACTGGAAGGTTTGTTCATATATTTAGAGTCAGCTGTTAACATCTTTGATCTGTTTCCATTCATGATCTCTGTGACGCTGATAAACTAATTTCTACTTCAACTACTCCTATGATTCTTCTGTTTATAGGATTGTGCAGATTATGTTGTTAGTAAGACAAATTGATACATTCGTGGAAATTGGCTAATGAAGCTTGAGAATATTACAGTTAAATTGAACTCTGAGAACATCATGCAATTAGAGTTACTGCTATGGGTATTGAAGGACTATTCAATTGCAATTGATATGAACCATAACTTGCGAGGAGGATGGACACACCAAAATGAAGAACCATAGCCATAAGAAGAATGACCAAGAACTTTGGGTTGAAGGTTTGGGTTTGGAGCCTGACTTGCTGCAACTGCAAATTTGTTTCTTAAGTGTGATACTTGTGAAATTTTTGCACGAGAACACTAGACAGTGAGAAAATTGTGAATTATGCCTCAGAGATGACATCAACTATGGAGTATAACTTTGTCTAGTAACTTTGTCTTGATGTTGAACTTATTACTCTTATGTTTACCTAGCCCTTTTTCATGTGGCATTTTCCCCTTTGATAACAGATCACTCCATGACCCAAAGTACCACACATGTCAAGGAAAGTGGCAATTACAAGTAACATGTTAAGACTATATAACTAGGGACTATAAGTATGTTGTAAGAAGTAATGTTTTTTGCTTATTTGTTTAGCGTCAAGGTTTACTTATTTGTTTAGGCTTTAGTGTCGTCCACTATATCATTTGGTGTGGCAAGTGATTGATCACATTTTCTCTGACAGGTCTTCACCACCAAGAATACAAGGTCCAGAAGGGAAAAAATTACAGCTTCATTTCAAAACAAGGATGCCACCTCACCTGTTCACAGGTGGAAAGGTTGAGGGAGAACAAGGAGCAAATGTCCATGTTGTCCTGCTAGATGCAAGTACTGGCAATGTAGTGCAAACTGGACCAGAATCGGCAGCCAAACTGAATGTTTTGGTTCTTGAAGGTGACTTCAGTGAGGAAGCTGACGATGATTGGACCCAAGAACACTTCGAAGGCCATGAGGTAAAAGAGCGCGAGGGAAAAAGGCCTCTTCTGACTGGGGATCTGCAGGTAAATCTCAAGGAAGGGGTAGGAACTCTAGGAGATATTACTTTCACCGACAATTCAAGCTGGATAAGGAGCAGAAAGTTTAGGCTTGCTGTGAAGGTTGCTCCTGGATACTGTGAGGGGGTTCGTGTTCGTGAGGCAAAAACAGAGGCTTTTGCAGTTAAAGATCATAGGGGAGAATGTGAGTTTTCCAGCACTAGCTACTTCCTTTTGCATGTTAGAGAGAGAGAGAGAGAGAGAGAGAGAGAGAGAGTCAAATCAATGTTGTGGAAACTAGTTTAAGGACCAATCAGGATCCAAATATTTCAGTTTGGCTCACAGCTTTGATTTGTCTGTTATTGCGAGATACAGGCCCCCCATTTAGTACCACTTATAAGCTAGCTTTTAACGTTATGCCTTTTAAGATTTTTGGCTTAATGTGGTTACGTACCCCACTCGCCACATGTTGGCCTAGTTGATGGCCACATGGCTGCATTCAGGACCATGCACCCGCTCGCTCTGAAGGGACTGCGGGTCCCCTTGCGCACCCACTGGCTTCAGAAGGACTGCATGTGCTGCTTGAATGCTTGCCTGCTAGCCTGCCCACTCACCCGCTTGAATGGACTTTCGTGCATTCACCCCCAAAACATACCGTGGTCACTAGGCCTAGGTTGAGAGCGTGACATAAGATCCCTATTGGGATTTCTAGGAGGACAAGTGGCTTGATTGCCGGGGGTCAAGGACTCTCAGGGTTGCTTAGTCGTATCATTTTCAGATAGTTCACATTCCTTTAACCACTCTTACAAGAAGAGATGCTGACTGGATCTGACATCATTGGGCCTCATATCATAGGGGGCTCAAAGACTTATCACAATTGCCCCTATTGCCCGTAATACAGCCTTTGAATACTTCTAGCTTGGACAAATTGAACGAAGAGAGTCGCACCACTTGTCTCAGACTATAGTTTTCTAAGAAGCACAGACACTCCTACGAAGGTGGCGTGTCGCATTGGACACCGTGTCGTATACCACACTCTTTGAACACTCTTTGAACACTTCTAGATTCGTATTCAATACTTTTAAAACATATCTTAATTAAAAAATTAAATTTATAATGTCATACTTTTTCGACACTTAACGGCTTCAACGACACTTCTTAGACTCTCCGAACGCGTCTTATATGATGAATTTATTTATAGTAACAATGTTTTGTATTCTTCAAAATGCAAATTATACATACTAAATATCTTTTGAAACATTTATAAGAGAAAATATAAGACTTCTTAATTTTATTAGTAATATGTTGTATATTTCAATTATTACTAAATAAATTAGTTACATATTTGACATATAATAAATATATAAAAATGTAAATTTTTAACATGTCCTACACATGTTGTGCCCTGCATTTTCTAGAAATTGACGTGTTGACGTATTCGTGTTCATGCTATTTAGGTAATTTCCCATTGTTGGCAATGTCCAAACAACTAGTGCTGAATCTACTAACATCAGAATGTTTGTGGATTATGGTGGGAATAACTCTTATTTGGGGAGTCTGACCCATATTGAGTCCAACTCTTCAAAGGCCCATGCGTATGGCATGAGTAGAGGAAGATCTCCAAAGGCCGTGAATACAATTCCTCATTTTGAGCTTTATGAATAATTGTTCAATGACACTTTAAATTAGCAGAGTTGTGTGTTGGGGGGGGAGGGGGAGGGGGAGAGAGAGTGGGGTATCCTTTTATTTTTAAGGAAAACTAGGATTTGAGTTGAAACTAATCCATACTGATGAATGTGATTGCCAGAAATCACATGCATTGGCTAATCCAAGGAGAGTCAAGTCTGAGATTTATGGCTTATCGTTTGCCTCGGCTAACTTGGCTACCTTTGGGTGTTAGTTTTCTGTAGTTGTTAACTAGCAATCAGAAATTATAGAATTTAACTGCAGAACCATGAGATTCCTGGTTTTAAGGGAGCAAATATCAACACAAAAACTTGTGATGCAGTAAAATGGACAGAAGGGGACTCAAGTGGTATAATATGTACAAGATTAAAGAACTTAGGTACTAAAATAACTCTAAATAATCAATCATGTTTATACAGACTCATAACAGCCCACAAAATATTTTTGAACGTATACCAATCATAAAGGTGAATAGTTGTCCTAAGTGAATGCCAGTAAAGCTTGTTGAACATTCTGATTTAATCTATTTTATTAAACTGAGTCAGGTTTAATTCATAATCTATCTCCTAGTGATATGAAAGACGTTAGATATCCTATTATCCTCAAAAGTTATACTGTAGGTAAATAGGCTCAACAATACATGTCAAGCTAACACTTCTCATTTTTGAATCCTTTTTGCACATTGAGAGACAAATAGATAGAGATTAGCAAGACTTGAATCTAAGACCTCTTGGAATTAGAACTTTGATACACGTAAGATCATCATTGCTCTAAAAGATTAAGCTGTTAAGAATTAAGCTTAACAATGTATATCAAGCTAACAACATGATTAGCTTATGGAAGCTTGAGATCATGTCAAATCTGAATTATGTCAAATCTGAATTGGTTATAATCCAAGAGTCTCTCTCTCTCTCTCTCTCTCTGGGTATATGACCAATTTAAGTCATTTGGCCATTGATTAAAAATCATTGAACTTAGATCTATTTTGTTATCACTGTCTTTTTTTATTTACAAAGTGATTATGTCACCACTTCTTGGGAATGCATGATTCTGGTGTCTAGCAAGATTTGACTGGTTCAGTTACCACACTAATGTATGTGTTTAATGCATTATTGAAACACTTAGTCTCATTGATCATGTTCTGTAGATGTCATGGCTCTCAAGTTAATGATGTGTATGTTATGTTTGTAGTATACAAGAAACATTATCCACCTGCTTTGCATGATGAAGTTTGGAGGTTGGACAGAATAGCGAAAGATGGAGCACTGCATAAAAAATTGATGAAGGCTGAAATCCTAACTGTTGAAGATTTCCTCAGGGTTCTTGTCAGGGATCAACAGAGATTAAGAGATGTAAGGGCTTCATTTTTATTTATTTTTCTCATTTTCATTTTTTTTCCTTTTACCTTTGGTGTTAAAGAAGCACATTCTTTTTACCATTGAAAGCTGATTGCTTATTTTCTTTTAATATGATCCTTATGTCATAGATTCTTGGAAGTGGTATGTCCAATAGGATGTGGGAAAACACCATGGAGCATGCAAAGACGTGTGTTTTGGGTGAGAGGCTGTATGTTTACTATGCAGATGGAACAAATACCATGGGTGCTGTCTTCAACGATATCTATGAGCTAAGAGGCCTTATTGCTGATAAGCAGTTCTTCCCTTTGGAATCACTTGCACACAATCAAAAGGTTCGAGGTTTTATCTTAGCAAAAAAAATTGGAACTCCATGACACATCTTTGATTTAACTGCATAAACTCAATTAACATCTAGAATTAATCCTGAGCTTTGTAATGGAAAAAGGAAAACTGGGTATTATTTAATGTTGGAATTGGATGAATGTTTTATGATTTTTCTCTTATGCCTTCTGAATGCCCGTAGATTTAGTTGAGATAACACCGAAAAAGCTGTGCCCCCCCCCAACATTGCACCCACACACGGAATAAATGGTTTTTGAAAAGACTACAGGTCATGTGATGCAGCACCAAGAATAGATTGTTGAATAAGAATCGAATAGGGAAGAAGTGAAGCAAGGGGAAAAGAAATCAGGAAACACAATCCCAATCAATATCAATTTTCAATTCTCAAAGCATCAGTCTCTTCAAATTTCATTACATGGGGCCTTATTCATAGGCAAACTAAACTACCATAATATAATGAGGGAACCAAGGTAAAAGAATAATGAAATCCTAAAATGTTAAGCTTCCTAAATAAATTAGAATTTTTATATATAATATATTACAAATCTTTAATATGGCTTCATCCAATGCCTTCTTTATCCTCGCCATCGTGCCTCAATGCATGCTTTTTTTCCTTGATGAGTTGCGGGGGCGAGTCGGTTAAAATGGACTGTGATTAACAATTAAAATTAGCTCAGTATTATGATAGAAAACATTAAACATCTGTTACTCTGGTCATTGGTAATTCTGGACAAGGATTTTGACTTGTTCATTTAGCCATACAAGCCGACTCATTTGTATGTTGTTTACAGGTTTCAGTGGATTCTCTGGTGAAGAGAGCATATGAGAATTGGAACCAAGTTGTAGAGTATGATGGCAAAGTCCTAAACTCCCTATCAATTGG
This sequence comes from Heliamphora pulchella, assembly GCA_032270985.1. Lineage (NCBI taxonomy): Eukaryota > Viridiplantae > Streptophyta > Magnoliopsida > Ericales > Sarraceniaceae > Heliamphora > Heliamphora pulchella. The sequence goes on from JAULJZ010111364.1 coordinate 10,103, forward strand.
AAAGAACAGAACAAAAGCCTTAGCTGCAGCAATATCTGACCACAATAACACGACAACTACACAGAACGAGCAGCAGTGCATCTTATCTGAATTAAGCCCACAACACCAAACCAAAACAAACAACTCTTTGAAAACTCAGTTGGTTGAATTTCCATTTATAAGGTCTGATTCAACGGCGGGAATGATATTAACTACCCAACAAGCTGCATTATCTGGCACCACCGACTACGGATCGGCTGGAATGTCCGCATTTGGTGGTTCTTATCTTCCAGGAGAATGGTCAAGGACAAGGGACGGTCAGGGATTTGAAGACTTCTCTGAGGACATCCGGTTGAGGAGTTTAGAGATGTTGGAGAGTGATGATATGCAGAGAATGCTAAGGACATTCAGTATGGGAGTTGGTGATGGAATGGGGTCTGCATTTGGACATTCTGATGAGGCTTATTACTCTTCCAATGCCCCGTATGAGCATCAGTTGGATCCATCATATGGGCAGGAGCGTGGACGAAGTTCAGGAAAGGCTGTTGTGGGATGGCTCAAGTTAAAAGCCGCTCTGAGATGGGGGATATTTATAAGGAAGATAGCTGCAGAGAAAAGAGCTCGACTTGTTGAGCTCGACTAAGTCGATCACTAGGTCTATTTCAATCTCGTGGCTTTTCTTACGACTGATGTTTTCGAGGTTTTTCAAGTTCTATGGTCTGTGGGACAGTGGAGAAGCCATGGGAGAGGAAAAGGAAGCTCATAGCCTGGCAACATCCACCATCCTGCAAAGAGTTCAAATTTTCATTTCCTTTCCTGTCTTCTCCTCCTTGACAATTCAAAAGGGAAGGCCAAGAAAACGAACAAAAAGGAGGCGCACCGGTGGGCTAAAAGCCTTCATTTTCCATTTCGTCATACGGGTGATTTGTATTTTCCTTTCCTTGGTTTAGTCATGATTTATTTTCTTTTCTGATTGCCACTTCCCATTGGTTCTGTCATGTTTTTTCCCTTTTCTTTTGGCTTATATTCCCAATTGTTCACCCTTGGATTAAGTTTATGTTGTGTAAGAACCGTACGCACTTTTTTTTTTATTTTTTTTTATGTATGCTCGTTTATGTTGTAAGGAGTCTTGTAAATGTATAAGTACTCGTGTAGACACTCGACATTTGGATAAAGTTATAAAAATTACAGTGTTTTCGTAACTGCTCTCTTATGTCCTCTCCTATGTTACTTTTATATTTCTCTAAAGCGTATATTACACTTACACCCACTCTATTTAAGGATTATATCACTGTCACCCCCTCTATTCTCTGAAATATCACTGCACCCCATTACTTTTTAATTTTTGTAACACTTTGGTCCAAAAGTTAACTTTCCGTTAACTTTTGGACGGATAAATAGTATTTTTACACTTCCACCCCTTAATTTCTTTGTTTTCACACTTACACT
>JAULJZ010111375.1:0-11530 GCA_032270985.1 Heliamphora pulchella
ATGGGTTCTTTTACTGCTTTAGCTTAAAATATAAAAAGGATTGTAACACTACTATATATGCTTTCTAGTTTCAAACCATCACCATTCCCACCCAGGATTCTCAAGAGACATTATTTAATTTCCACCTTTTATCATATCACACATCTACTTATGATGTAATATTTTTTAATGATGAGAAATTCTTTGCAGAGAAATTTCATGTCTATATATATTATGTCGCACACATAAAATGAAGAAGTCAAGACCCATAAGAACAATAAAAATCTTGTGCGGCTGATTTCAAAAAGTTCAAAATAATTGAACCCAACAGCTACGTACAGTTTTTTAAATGTAATCCTTACCAACCCATTTAATTATTCATTTATAACTTTATTCCACTGGGAAGAATAAAGAAATGAACTTGGCCATCACAAAGTTTTGGAAAAGTTGAAAGTTGAAACCATATGGCTGCGGGTAAGTGATTGACCCAGGGCCGTTAGACTAAAACCCTAAGCAGAAAATGCTTATTAATTTCAGAAAAAGGCAAAACTTGTCGAAAAAAACAGAAAGATACCAAAATTTAGCAGGGTATTAAATTGGAAAATTTTTGGTTAGGTCATATTTTTTATAATAAAATTAGTTTTAGTATCATTCAACATTTTCTATTTGGATTAGTTCCATTTCATTTTTGATTCCCTAAACTACCCTTAAATTACGTCTTAAAAAGATTTTATTGATCAAATATCTTCCTAAACGAAAATAAAAAATATTGACCCAAAAATCTCGCCCAAAATCTCTCATAACTCTCGCGCCGTAGCCACCACAACCCTACGTCCATCATCGTCTTCAGACTTCGTCGTCGTCATTACCGTTGTTGTCGTCGTCAACCTGCCATCGCCGTCGTCCTTCCTTGCTGTTACGGTCATCATCCTCCATATCCCCGTCGTCAACCCCAACGTCACTGTCGTACTCCCGTGCCGTTGCCGTTATCATCCCTTACCAACTGATACATGTATCCATTGTACTCTGAAATACATTTTCAATGATCCTGCACCTCATATGTAACTGATACATGTATCAGTTAAGATGCCTTTATGACTCTGCCTTGTATTTTCAATGATCCTACAGCTCAAACGCAACTAATACACGTACCAATTGGACTCTGCCTTGTATTTACAGTGATCCTATAGTGCAAATACAATTGATACATGTATCGGTGATGTCGAGGTTGAAGACGACAAGAGATGCTGACGGCAACAGCGATGAATGATGACCGCAACAGCAAGGAAGAACAATGGCAACAACGAAGATGACTGCAACGAAGGATGAAAACAGCGACGGAGGATGAAGACGGCATAGTGTGGATGATTTTGGGGTGTTTATGATTTTTCCATCTCCGCCGTGGCTTTGGGTTTGCACACCAGTGAGAATGAGGAGGTCGAGGTCGGCGGCGACGGGAAAGAGGTTGAGAAGGAGGAGCGGCGGCAGTGGTGGTCCAAGGACAGTAGTTAGGGTTTGGAGAAGAGAATAGAAGGGGAAGACAGTGGCAACTAAGGATATGTTAATTTGATATTATACTAATTTAATTTTCTAAATGAACATAGATTAGTTATACACAAAATTCAGAAACTGACGGATACTAAAATGATGGAGTATGATTTCCATAAATAATGCTATTAATATAACAGCCATATATAGATAATATAAGTATTTTAGTCCTTTTATTTCGTTAATTTAAAAAATAGAAATAAATAAAACAAAAAAAAAATTAACGGTACTAAAACTCTTATGATGTCTAAAAATAAGACTAATTCTCAAATAACTCTTTTAATATTGGTTGTTATACATTATATCAATCGATCGATACATAATTAGATTTAAGACCGCTGATATCGATATTTACCAATGTATCGATCAATAATGTCCACTATTAATCGATATATGACCACGTATCACTGATACTTACATGGATTTTGATATCATAATTTTCAATAGCATTCTAGAAAACCTTTGACTGTTACATAATAGAGCCAGACGAGATCAAGCATCTCCATGGGTGTTGACGCCAGCGATGGTGCTTTTAGAGCAACCCTTGTTCTGGAATCAGCGGGTTCACTTGGGGGAGGACTAGCAAAGCTTCGCTTCATTTTCCAAAAAATCTCGCGAAGGAGAAAGATTCTACAAAAACCTTCAAAACGAGGATTCCTCCTCATCCTCGAGAGGACTAGAAGGTAGATCTTCGACTACGTGTACAACGCTATCTCCTGTTGACCCCAAACCTTTGTTAAAATGACTCAAACTAAGGATTTTAAACTAATTCTGTGATGAATTAAGTTGTTTACATATTGCTTTGCATGGGAAAAACACATTTTAGTTATTGTGAATTCAAATGATAAACACATCATGTGTTTATGTTCAAGACTACCTTTCCAAGTCATATTCCTCCTTTGTGAGCTTTCAAAAAGAAAATGACTCCATAGCAAGTTTCATTATTAGCATGCGACTGTTTCTCCTAACTGGGATCCTTTGAATGCTTTGGAGAAAGCACTGTCAGACACAAGGCCCCACGTCCCAAAGACCCATGAAGAATTAATCCTTGACAGGTAACTTAATATATTTTTTTTCTTTTTTCTTCCCTTTTTTAGTAAAAAATTAAAAAAAAAAAGCCAAAGTAGTTTACTTAGCATATACTGACATTTTACAATACATTTTCCTAGCAAATAAAGAACTTCTAAATAACATTCGTTTGACAAGCCCTTTTATCTTTTTGTTTACAAATAACGATTTGGGACTTATAGGTATTGAAATAAACTTGAAAGATGCAAGAAAATCAATTTTGTCTTTATTTAGATGCACCAAAAAAAAGTTTAATTTTTAGCTTTTTGGATTGAGCTAAACAATGTATTTATTTTTTTGATTTCTTATTCAAAAAATAAAAAAACTTAGCTTAGCAAACAAGGCATTAAAAAGAATTAGTGTTCCCATGATTGTACAAATAACAAATATCATGATGAGGAAGCACAGTTTTATCATCAAGCATTTTAAAACTATTATTGTGCAGTGAAACAGACACAATATCAAATCTTTAATCCACGCCAAACCAATAGAGAACACCAAAGAATAAGAACAGATCACATACACACAATATACGTGGTTCGGTAATATGCCTACGTCCATAAAATGGGAGAATAATTTACTATTCAACAATAGGATTACCAACCTTCTATGTTTTCGTCGTTCTATAGAACATAAAAACAATATATATGAGGCAACAGAATTTCTGTTTCACGGCGGTCCGTTTGAGCGGACCCCTGACCACTCGAGCCGTTAAAGTCCCGAGAGTTAAAGGCGAAACGTCGAAGTGTCCGCTCGAGCGGACATCATCCCGAGACCACAACTCGAAATTTAGGTCAAAACTCAACAATCTCCACCTTAATTCTAATTTTTGAGCCATCCATGAAGAACTGTCGTCTACCTCCTCCTGCCTTCTCCTACACTCTTTTTTCGGGTATGAGTACTCCACCCTCTTTATACTGGCTTAGTCAGCAGATCAGACACATTCTCATCAGTATGAATCTTTGATAAGAAAATGTCACCTGAAAGTAGCCATTCCTGAATTCTATGATACCGCACGGCTATATGTTTTGTCCTTGTGCTATACACTTGATTCTTGGCTAAGTGGATGGCGCTTTGATTGTCACAGTATAGCAAAACACTATTCTGCACCAACCCAAGTTCACTAACCAAACCCTTCAACCACACTACATCTTTTTTAGCTTCAGTTACTTCCATATACTTTGCTTCAGTAGTTGATAATGCAGTAGTATCCTGAAGAGAAGACTTCGAGCAGATAGGACCGCTAGCAAGAGTGAACACGAACCCTGTCATAGACCTTCTTAAATCAAAGTCCCCGGCGTAGTTGGTATCAACATGTCCTACCATTAGAGATGTACAATAGCTGGCTCAAAGGAATCTTCAACAAATGTGGCAAAGTGACAGATTGTTCCCATAAAGTGTAGAAAGATGAAAAGCACAAGATTTGGATTCATTGGATTTCAATCAAAAAAGGAGGCAAACCGTGCCATTGCAAGATACAATGGGGTATAGCCTGGAAAGTTTAGACTCAGAGTGTCACCAGCATCTATGGTCAAGATAGAAGAAAGGAATGGAAGGGAAAATGTTTTTCAAAGCCATCACTGCCTCAGCCTCTCAAATCTCACAAAATGTATAAGGATGCCATTCATGATACCAGATTGTATGCTCAAGCGGTGAAGCTAGGTAAGGGGGACAATATAAAAAACATAGAGAAAACAATCAAGGTGGAAGAAGATGGGGATTGGTTAAAGGTATGAATTGTTGGGGTAGCCAAAGATTGGCGACTGACGCACAACATTAATGAAGCCATGCGCAGGGAGCACATCTTAGATATCGATGTGAAACCCCTGGATGAGGATAAAGTCTTGCTATAATTCCTATAAGTGGAGGATAAAAAGGCTTATTGTGAAGGAGTTAGGGAATGGTTAGAGACATAGTTTGAGGCATTATATGATTGGAGCTATAGAGAGTTCGGCTAAGAGAGTTTGGTTTTGTATAGATGGTGTTTCCCTTAATGCATGGAATGAACCCACATTCAGAATGATAGATAAGAGGTAAGTGAAGTGTTCTATGTTGATCCTAAAACAGTTGCAAGGAAAGACCTAGAATGTGGTAGAGTTCTAGTTTCTATAGAGTCCCCTTCTCTGATAGATGATTACTGTGCAGTGCATGTTGGGAAGTTGCTATACAATATATATGTAGCTGAAATCCCATTTATTGGATGGGATCATGTGTATAAATTTCCCTTGAGGCATAAAGGAGGAGACAAATGACACTTTGTTAGTGAGGCTACATCGATAAACATGGATCCCAACCTCATTGGAGTACTGATGAACTCTGCAACTAGGGTGAAAACCTGGGGCAATAGTTCAAAGGTTAGGGATGATGACTTGGATCTTGTCACTTTCATCGACGAAACCAAATCAGAGGACTATATGAAAGGAAAAGGAAAGAAGTCAAAGGAGGTCGATTCAGAGCCTTCTAGCGAAATTGAGAGACCTGCAAACATAGAGCTCAGTGGCCAGGAAGTGCAGGCAGAGCAGCTAACTGTTGAAAGAGCTGTCAGTGAGGCTGGTCTGAGGAAGGAGGGGGCTAAGTCTCTCTTACATCCAGAGGAATACCTACTAAAGGAAGGGTTGGTGGCTGAGACTTCAAATCACACCAACAAAAAAGCAAAAGAGCAGGAGGGGAAGGGGGTATGGGTAGGACCTTTGTGGGAAATAGTAGAGGCTCAGTCCACGCTAAATGCCTAGGTGCTGAAACATCTAGGAGCTTACATGAATTAATGGACAAAGCTCCGGTCTGCGTAGAGGAAGGTAGTTTAGAGCAGCTACCTATTTTGGGGGGCAAAAAGAAAAGAAAAAGCTCCATCTTGAATTAGGTATTATCAGCCTAAGAAATAGTGGGAACCGAACTAAAAAAAAAGAGTAAGAAGTTAGGAAAGGTGGTTTTTTGTGTGTGGATCAGTCCTATCTGTCAACCCATGACTTTCAAAACCGTAATAGAATTATCAAGAGGGAAGTTGAGATACTTTTGGAAACCAGTATGATGCTGCGGCTCAACTTTGGGGAAGGAGATGATGAGGCCTTAGAGAGAGTGAAAGCCTTGGAGGAAGCTGATAACTTTCAACTCAGGGATAGAGGTATAAACTAATGAGAATTCTCTCTTGAAATGTTTAAGGGGTTGGGGAAGGTGGAAAATAGGAGAATGGTGAGAAAGTGAAAAATTATAATTCTCTTTTGAAGTCAAGCTGTTTGTTAAAATGTCTGAAAGAATACAGAAGATCGGAGGCCGGTAAAAGAAAGGAGGCATGGGATCATGTTTTGAGGTTAGGCTGTGTGTTGAAATGTCTGAAAGATGTCAGATTGTTTGTCAATCATCAAGAGGTAGAAGCTTGATGGATGCTCTTGTGAACATGCTTAATGGCTGGTATAGGGCATAGTATTATCAATAAGGTTTTGCTTTGGTTTTGGGCATATGTCGTATAGTAACTGGCTTTTTTACTTTTGTTGAGTTTCTTGGGAGTTGCTTTGGTTGGGAGGTGCTTAGTGTTTTGTCTGGATTTGTTGAAGACTTGTTGGTTTTTTGGTGTTGGGCTTGGGGTTGGTTTAGGGATGGCCCTTACTTTCTGATATTGGCTTTAGGTGTGGTGGAGTGTTGGATTTTGGGGTGGTTGTGGTGGAAATGGCCTTGGTGCTGGCTTTTGGGCTTTGGCCTTTGAGTGTTGCCTTTTGGAGCTAGTGCTTTGCTTCTTTGCTGTTGCCCATTGGTGCTGTTGCTTGATGTCGAAATTATGGTGCTGAGAGTTGGTTTGGGGTTGCCTTCTGGTGCTAGTCTGGGGCTGGTTTCCCTAGAGGTGTTGGATTTTGGGTGGTTTATAGGTGGTTTTGGTTGCTGGTTTGTAGGTGGTGGGTTTGGGGCTTGCTTTTTGAAACTTGGCTGTGAGGTTGTCTTTGAAGACCCTCCCTTTGGTTTTGTTGGCTTGGGGTGTTGTTGGGTTGGAAGCTCATGCTATCTATAAAGTTCAAGTCCTGCTCCTGGTGTTGGGTGCGTTCGAAGCCCCTTTCACTCGGTGCTACCATTTTGGGTATTGATGTTGCTGGTTTTGGGTCTGTGTTTCTATTATTTTTGTTTTTGTGTACCCCCTTTCTTTGGTTGCCTTCTTGTTAATTATATCTTGTTTGGGTTTGGCCTTACTGGCCTGGAGTGTAAGTGTAAGCTATTCTTGTTTTGGTGGAGCCAACAAAATTTTCTTTATGGATCAAAAAATAATTAATTATCCTTTTTACTCTTTTTCAGTTAACCTATACCCATAGAGGCATGTGAATTGCAATTTCTTGGTTCATAGTAAAAAGTCGACTACACACATTAATTAAGTCAATACAAGAAGCATGATTCGATTATTTTTTCCACTTGGTTTTTATCGACAAATTTCTTTATCACATTTGAATTTCTCTTATTTTTTTGAATAATTTGTTACTAATTAGAAATTTAGTGGCATCCAGCTTTCTTAAAGGTTGATTCCTTCCGTTTAAAGCTTATCATTATAAATAAGCTGTAGAGACTTAGAGCTCCATAATTAATTTTTGAGATTAGTAAGATTTAAAGAGTATTTTTATGGGTAATTCTACAGAGGTTCTATTTATTGGACTTATTTAGGAATAGGTCTCATCTAAATATTGATAAGTTAATAAGTCTCATATTGACTAATTATTCTGGAAAAAAAAGCTCAATAGGCTATAAAGAAGAGAGAGAGACGGCTTAAGGCTTACGGTTAATGAAAAAGAAAGGAAAAAAATTTCCATTTTATTTTTCTGAATAGGTATTTAGCTGATGTGGTAAAATGTAAGAGCTACAATAATAGTTTTCCAGCAAAAAATATTTTTCCATAAAATAGATCCCGTAAAAAGTATAGGATATGCATATCACAAAAATGTTTTAAAAAATTAGTTTTTCTACTATTTTTATAAACTAAACAAGTAACAAAAATCAATTATTTTATATTTTTCCTTCACTTCAATTTTATCATAAATACTCTCATATGATTTTTTTTAATAACTAAACAGAGCATGGAATAGAGAAAAGAGTGCATGTAATTTTTTTTGGATCAACAAAAGAAATGAATATATTAATCTCGAAGGCAAAACACTACAGCATGGATAACATCTACATAGAAAAGCCAATTAAGATGCCTCAAACATGCTGGTGGAAAAGGCCAAATAAATGAAGCTAGGAAGGGGCTAGCCTTCCCAAACAAAGCTTACAAAATCTACAAACTAATCATCATGCAACCATAAAGATGCACACCATTGCCTAACAAACCAAAATCTACAAACCAACCATCATGCACAACATTGACTAACAAAAGAGAGTGAATTTTAGAGAGATCTAGAGAGAGAGAGAGAAATTAGAAATAATGACGAAGAGGGGAAGAGAGAGAGAGAGAGAGAGAGAGAAAAGAGGAGACTAAAGATTTGAAGGCTTAGTGGATTGCAATGTCGGTTATGCTAGTTATGCCGATTGCAATGTCGATCAGGTCAAGCCCTAAATGTTTCCATTCACACACATAAGCGCGCGCATACGCACAGAGGGAGAAAGAGAAAGAGTTTATGCCACTTTATAACTAGTTTAGGTTCAAGGCCCTCGTCTGCGAGCTCACTTTCCAATCCTTCCCCGTCGCCTTCCAGTACCCAGCCTTTGTTGCCCGATTTTGTCCTCGATGCATTTGGGTATTTTCGGTCCCGAGGACTAAAAAATATCACTCTGCCTGGATTTGATCAAATCCGTGCCTCGATCTCCCTAGCCCTGATCTTCCCTAGCCAATGGTGACCCTCGTCGAACTTTTCAGACCCTCATCGGAACCTTACTGGACTCTTCGATAGCGCATTGCTCGACCTGGTACAACTGAAGCTTTCTTCGATGTAGAGAGGAGATTGGTTTGAGAGAGCTTGAAGAAGCCATTGCTGGTATGCGAAGAGACCTACGAGAAGGAAAATACACAAGTGGATCTTCAGTTTGCAAACTAGAAGAAGAGAGTAAGGATTGGACTCTGCATGTTTAATAAACTAACTCAATGGTAAGTTTCAATACTAAGGAGCTGTTGTGTTTGGTTTACTTAGTGGACTAACCAAGTCACTGTAAGGGGAGAACCAATATGGATATTCGTAATATGGTACGTAGGTTGGAGGGTACAATAACCATCTTTGTGGATAATATTCCAGACGAAGTTAACCGATAATGGTCATTCAAAATCTTCAATCATTGTGGTCAGGTAATAGATGCTTCATCCTTTGAAAGAGAAGGGCAAGGAGTCATAGTAATTTTTGTTTTATAAGATTCATGGTGCATGGAAGGCTTGGAAGAGTGCCTTTAATGAGGATGACTCTTCCAGCTAGAGATATGTATTTTCTTTTCCACAAACTTAATCTTTGCTTGAACTTGCTATTAGAGGCTCCCAACACTTTGATAATCTTGGATTTACTCATAATCCCAAAAATTTGAAGGGAATTGAACCAACTTTATATATATATATATATATATATATATATATTTCTTTCTTTCTTTGTCGATAAAAAAATAGGGTGAATGTTAGAGAAAGGAGAGAAGACAAAAAAAGAGAGAAAAGAACAAAGAGATAAGAAAAATAAAGAAAAGAGATGAGGTTAGTTTTACTTTTTAAAATTTTAAAATGCATGCATAATGTTCGATATATACTTTATATTTAATAATATTTATATTTTTACAATTTGCTCATTGAAACCTACAAAAAAAGGTTCATATTGAATATTAAATTTTTTTTTTTAAAATACGAACTTTCTCATTTTTAAAAATTAGAAATGAGAAAAGTTTACACTTTTTAAACTAATAAAATTTAAAATCACACACACACACACGGAACACAACAAAATACTTTTCATTATATTGTGAATTTGTCGCGCTTTTAGATATTAATTAATTAGAAAAATAAAAAAATACTCATTATATTTAAGAAATTTCTCATTTTCAAAAAGAAAATAAGAAATTTCTCATTTTTCATTTCTTGATTGAAATTTTCTAAATCCACATTTCTTGGAACTTGCCAGTATTAAAAAGTGAGACAAATTACAATATAAAAACCAAAAAAATAGATTTTTTTTGTGACTTCGTGATTTTTTAAAATTATATTGTGAGTTTGTCTCATTTTTAATCATTTTTGTCTTATGTTTTTTTGTACAATTTATAAGTTCACAATGGTTATGTGAAAATAATAATTTTTTATTTATTTTTTACTTCAAATCTTCACATTCAATATAAATCTTATTTTATAAATCTCGATAAACATTTTTTGAAAATATAAATATATTAAATATATATAATAAAAATAATGCAATTTAAAAGTTGAAAACACAAACTAACATTCTCTTTCTTTTTTATTCTCAGTCTATTTCTCTAATTTATGTCCTCTGCATGAGAGAAAGATAGCCGAAGGCTTTATAGCCTAATGACATCTCCCCAACTTTTCATCGTAATGATTGCAGGTTTAAGCCCCATGGTGGGCGATTTAAAGTAATTCTTGTTTTATTTTTTTAGGATAAGGATAGTGTAGGTTTTTTTTTTGTAATAAAAAAAAACATAAGAGAAGGATAAAATTATACATTAAGAAGGTCCTATTTTTAACAACCCTCAAAGCCCGGACCTTTGTGGTAGGATTCTTGTAATTGAGAGAAGCAACTATGAAGGTTCAATATTGAAAGTTTTATTGCATATTACAGATTTTTATTCTCTTTTCGCCATGAATGTAGTCCGAGTGGCACAATCCAAATATTTATATATATTGTCGAAAGCTCTAGAAATGATGCATATTACACTGTATAAAACATTTATATGTTCAAAAATATGGTAAGCTAGCTCTACGTTAATTGTTGATGTGAATTCCACTTGTGATATCCTACCCTACATTCATGGATGAAAAATATGTCTGGTATATAATGAAATAGATGAACTACTACTAATAAGTTAGACTTAAGCATTTTTTGGTGTATTATTAGGCTCTTTATTCAAGCAATTAGCCTATTCGTCCCTTTAGGTCATTTATAAAATAGTATCAAAACTAACTCTGGTCATGTGGTGGGTTTCATTGTGTAGATAGAGGAGTAGATGATCCAGAGAGAAATATAGGCTCCAGAGAGAGGGGTAGAGGTCTCGAGCTTGCATATCTTATTTACGCTTATGAGCTGCTCTGTGTTCGCTATGGGTTGCTGTAGTGACTCGGACCCTTGTTATTTTTGAAGCATTAATGAAAACAAATGTGTTATGTCCTGTGGAAGTGCAAATCATGCGTGAGAATTAAGTTTTGGGTTTCTGTGTGGTCGATGATGAGAGTTGAAGGTGAATTTATATAGAAAAATATCGTTGTGAGGCGTTTGGCTTGTGCTTGGACTCGATTTTGGCAGCTTCTGTTTAGTGTGTCTCCTAGCGTTGACCGCTCGAGCGGTGAGGAGCCCGCTCGAGCGGAGTAGTGGCAGAAAGTTTTTGAGGTGTGACTGCTCGAGTGGTGGGGGTCCGCTCGAACAGACTGTCGTAGAGCAGATTCTTTAAAAAGGTCGCGTAGGGCTTTTTCTTCCCATTCTTTTCTTTTCTCTCTCTCTCTAGAGTGTGAGAAAGAGTTAGAGCTTAAGTTTGAGAATTGTTTGGAGCTTCTTTGGGTGAGATCTCTCGCTTCCTCTCGGCGGTTCAAGCGTTGAAGGCCCGATCTTGGCATTGGAGAAGATTTTCTCACCGTGCGGTTGGAAATTCTCGTGGATAGAGCTCGTTTGAGGCTTTCTCTTGTGGATCTAGCATCCCTAAGGTAGGATCTAAGAATTTCTTGAAATATTTTGTGATATGTGTTGTTCTTTCCAATTGGTGAACACAAAAGCATGAAATACATGTTGTCAAAGCCCTAAATTGAAGTTTGATGATAATGAGAGTTTAATCT
>JAULJZ010111386.1:0-32855 GCA_032270985.1 Heliamphora pulchella
GTCTTAAACACTTCCGGATATGGAGTTGCCCAGCACACGTGTTGGTGGGAGATGCAAGTATGGTGGAACCAAAGACAAATGTATGTTTCTTTGTTGGATACCCTAAAGGTGGTTTATTTTATGATCCTAAGAGTCAGAAAGTATTTGTTAACGTAAATGCAAGATTTTTGAAAGAGAATTATGTAATAAATCACAAATCCCAATCACAAGTTGTTCTTGAAGAGGTGAGGAATAAAAATTTGGTACAACCAGAAAACATACCCAATGCACGGAATGAGATACCACCTATTGTGAGTACACAGTAGGAGTTTCGTCGTAGTGAGAGGGTTGTTCATCAACCCGAGAGGTTCATGTTCTTGGGAGAGTCTTACGACAAGATCTCGAAAGAACATGATACCGAACGCAGAAACTATAATGGAGCGCTGCAAGACAAAGATGCAGAATTATGGCAAAAGGCTATGGAATCTGAGATATAGTCCATGTACTCTAATCAGGTATGAGAGCTTGTAGATCCATTAGATGGGATAAAACCTATCAGGTGCCAATGGATCTTCAAGAAAAAGAGAGGAGTGGACGAAAAGATGGAAACCTTCAAAGCTAGGTTTGTTGCGATGGGGTTTACTCAGAAAGAAGGGTTCAATTATGAGAAAACCTATTCGCCGGTGGCTATGCTTAAGTCCATTCGGATTCTCTTATCCATTGCTGTTCATCTCGATTACGAGATTTGGCAAATGGACGTCAAGACGGCATTCCTTAACGGAAGTGTTGATGAAAGCATCTATATGATGCAACCAGACGGGTTCATAGCAAAGGGTCAGGAGCACATGATCTGCAAGTTTAAGAAATTCATTTATGGGCTTAAGCAAGCATCAAGGTCTTGGAACACTCGATTTGACCAGACGATTAAAAGTTTTGACTTTGATTAGTGTCCTATCGAGAATTACGTGTACTGAAAGTGAGATGGGCATAAGGTGGAATTTTCAGTTATTTATGTTGATGACATTCTTCTAATCGGAAACGATATGTGGTTGCTATCTTCGGTGAAGGTGTGGTTATCGAGTCAATTTGACATGAAGGACTTGGGAGAAACGGGCCAAATTCTTGAGATCAAGCTCATTCGAGATCGATCACGTAGGATGTTGATCTTATCCCAAGCCCGTTATATTGACTTGATTATTGCTCGTTTTTGCATGAGAAATTCTAAGAAATGATTTATTCCTTTCAGACATGAGATTACTCTATCTAGGGATCAGTGTCCTAGGATACCTCAGGAGATAGAGAGAATGAGAGGTATTCCTTATGCTTCGACAGTAGGAAGTTATCGTAGGGCCACACACATCAGAATGAACCAACTCCAACAGTTCTTTACCTTTACAACTTTTGGCCGAAAAAGGCCTCTTTGTTTTCTTGCCCTCTAAGAAAGATTTACAGACTGAAAGTGGCTTCACTTTCAATGAACTCAAAAGTCCATCTGGTACTAGTCTATTTATCTTTTTTAGATTAATATGACCAAAGCGTAAAAATCAAAGAAACGTTTGGTTCATTAAAGAATGAAATTTTCTCTTATATGGTAATATGGATGTATTATTCGTTTCAGTCAGTTACAGTGTAAGAGAGATTGGAGTAATAATATAAAGATCATCCACCAATGTACTAGAACAGATAACCAATTTATTATCCTCAATAACCACAGAATTATTAAAATAAACCAAATATTCGTCTTTAGACAATCCAAAATGAAAACTAAATTTCTTCTAATGGCATGTACATAAAGACAATCTATCAATATTAAAATCTGATCTCTACCAAAACTGAGAGTGACATCTCCTACTGCAACTGCTGTTACCTTTGTATTATTGCCCATATGCAGGTAAATCTCTCCATCACTAAGTTGTCGAGTTTCTTGGAACCCCAGTAATAAATTACAGACATGATTAGTGGCTCCCATATTTACACACCAGGTACTAATAGACAATACTACTAAACATGTTTTCACTACCAGTGAACAGAAATTAACCTATTTGTTCTGCCTTCTGAGAAATACTAGACATAACTTTTTCTAGTGCCGGGTCTAGTTGTAGTAAAAACATCTGCCTTTCGGCTTTTTCACACCAGTCTGTAGCCCAGTAATTACCCTGAAAATCGTGTCTCCCTATTTTTGAAACTTTTTCTTCTTCATGCCTTTCGGCTCAGAGGAATAACTTTTTTTAGAAATAAACACATTTTCTAATACTGAAGAAATACCATTTGTTGTTAAAGTTATATTCAAATTACATTTCCAATCAACAAAATTCAGTCCCGTTAGTTTGTTTTCTTTGAGTATTAAAGCGAGTGGGTTGAAAGTCATTTTAATCATGAGAATCACATAATTAAAAAAACGTTAATTATGATGAGCAAAACTTTGAATTTATTTTAATTTAGTTCTTTCTACCATTTTAAAATTAATTCACCAGCAGCTTGACAACCTGAGAATAGTATGGCTCGATGGAAGGACGTCTACTATTCTTCAAAAGACCAGACAGACCAATTCTTTTTAATTTTGCTATCTAGGCAACCGACCCTGCTAAGTAAAATTAAATAACTGACATAACTTCGATCCAGTATATAATAGCAGTGACTCAGATGGAGATTATACTATTATATACAGTTAGGTGTTAACCATCACCTAATTCTAAATTAATCGCTTCGCAATGAACCCTACAGATAGAGAAGTGATCCACACTAACAATTATTTAGAATTATCCCTAAAGAAGATTTGTCCTGGCGTTACCTTAACTAATCTGTTCGTTGGGAAGGAAGGCCTTACTGCCGACACGCAGAGTTTAATTGTATAGTCTACAAAGTGGTGATGGAGACCGTGAAATTTATCTGTGAATAAATTCTCTCTCCCACTTAGATTTTTAAAATATTTTTTAGGATTATAAAAATTCATTTAATTAAAATAAATTTATTAATTTCAAAAAACACACGATCTGAAAGAATTAAACATATTTTCATGTACACGATTCCAAAGATTCTGATTTATCAAACCATCTTTTCGTGTTTAAATGCGTAACAAATAAAATTTATAAATGCACAATTTTTCCTCCAACTTTTCAGCTAAGATAGAGATTAAAGGCATTTATTTATTTTATTTTTTGTTTCACATTTTTTGAAAAATAATAATTTATTTTGATTAAATATTTTTTCATTTAATTGATTCAAAATCCGAAATTAATTTTCACGTTATTCCAAGACATCTATTTTTTTTAAAAAAAATCATCTTAAATGTGATATTTTGTAAAAAAATAAAATATCTAAAATTTTTTTATTTAATTAAAATTAATTAATTAAAAAATATTAATTTTATTTTCTATTACAAAATATTTTAATTAAAACTAAAATTTTGAATTAATTAAATTAACAAAAAAATTAAAATAGATATGCAATCATCAACGCAGTATATATATATATATATATATATATTCCGATTTCATGATATAAGTGAAACACTGAGGTGTTTCTGCCTCTCTTAGAGTGTCAGTTGTTTCAATTACTGTTCGCCTTTGATTCAGTATCCTGATTGCATTAGACTTTTCGAATACTATCTGATATATACTAATATATCATATCAGTCTCGTATGTAAAAAAAAATCAACACAAAGCTGCCCCGGGAGGGGGAAATCGCCGGACCACCACTAGCCATTGCCAGCGCCGCCTTGCCGTCGCCTTCAGGCGACTCCTGCCGCCTCATCCGGGCTCCGCTTTTGATGAGTTTTATATCGTTGAAAAACTCTCAAAATATGAAATTTTTTTCTCAAAAAATTTGCAGGAAACCTGCCCAAAAAACGGCCGAAAAAACTATTCAAACTCAAAAAATGCTGTTGTCCGCAACAGCACTGCATAGCAAATTTCTCGGGGCTTTTCAACCTCTTTCCAAACTCGATTTTCAACGTACTTTATATCAAAAGAAAGATCTCAAAAAGTACTATTGTTTTTATGAAAAAAGACTACTAAAAAACTGCCCGAAAAACTACCAAAAATATTTCCCAAAGCAGCTGCCGTCGCACACAGCACCGCAGCCTTTAATCGCCAACTTTTCAAAGCCATTTGGGCCTCATCCGAACTCCGTGTTCGACGTATTTTCTATCATTGAAAAGTTTTTGAAAAGTAGAATCTTTCTGTCAAAAAATTTGCTAAAAAATAGCCCAGAAAATTGTCAAAAAACTGCCTAAAAGCTGTTGTTGTAGTGCCGTCGCCACTAGAAAAAATCGTTGTTGTTTTTTTCTTTTTATAATGCACTATTTGATCCAATTTTTTTTTAGTTTTTGACAGTATTTTGAGGTATGTTTTACTTTTATTTTATGTGTAAATTTTTTTTCAAAAATTAGCCCAAAAAATGGCCCGAAAAATCATAAAAATCGCTGCTGAACTGCCGCCAGCAAAGCCGCCGAAACTGGACTGTTTTGGTGATTTTTTCTTGCTATTTTGACTTATTTTTTATATTATTTTTTTATATATAAATACTGCAGAAAATCTCACCGAAAAAATCGTTTAAAATTATTAAAACCTTACCGCGATCTGTGGGCCGTTAGAACATGAACCACTACTGGTGCCGCATCCGGTCTTCATGTTCTTGGACTGGTTCAACTTGTTCATAAATAATCTAAACAGATATTTAAAAACATAAAATTAGCTATTACATCGATCCTATGTCCTGAAGGCTCACATTCATTTTATTACGGTCAACCCTCGTGATTAAAAAAATAATCATCATTCACACCGTTCAATCAAACATGAAAAAATAAATGACGATCATAAAATCGAGATTAGAACGCCTGCAAAACAAAATTAGCAATAGTTCTAAAACTACCCGGCCCCGATAACTGAAAATAAAATACAAAATGGCTCTGATTCCAATTGTTGTAGGCAATATTATAAAGATATTTATTTTTGAAACGATTAGCTGAAAAAAAAATTAACTTGATGAATAATTGCCAAAATGGACTCCAGATAAAACTTTTGATGACGAACGATTAAAATAAACTCCGTGCATTCGAAATTAATTTAGAAGAATACATTTTTATCGGTCGAATCGTCAACTATGATTTGAATCCGAGTTGAAGCTTTTGTCTAATTTTTTACTATATTTTCTTATGCGATTTTCAGATATAGTGTAGGTTATAATATTTCGAGAACTCGTACCGGTAGAACCAAGACAGCTTTAGTCTTGGAAGACAAGTTATAAAACTGGTTCTGCCTACCCGCATATATATAGGGCTACAGCAGAGAACTGGAGAGTAATTATGAGTAAGACTTCTAGTGGAACACAGGCACATATCAGCATTTTCTGCAATTAAGAAAACTTCATAGCGGTATCTGTAATTATGGAAAAACTAACAGCGATTTCTATAATTTTCATAAATTACTGAATTACAGTTCACACTACTAAATAACTATAATTGTACTCTGACCCATAATCTCAAGACCATATAATATTGAACTCTTATTATTAAATGCTTACCATTTCTCTCCACGTTAAAATTTTCGATACCCGCTAATTAAATTTAATTACTGATAATTTAATTTAATCGGCATTTTGATATTACTCAAGCCCTTCCTGTTAACTTATTTGACCGCTAGATAATTAAATCCACCTATAAGGTTTGGCCCGGTCAAAACTTATAAACTTCCTTAAGTGGGTGTCGTCAATCTCGATCTTTTGGGACGTGAATTCTGTCAATAATTAATATTCGCCAAATGAAGTATACCACTATTCAACTCACCAGGATTATAAACATATATAAGGTTGCACTCTCTAATGAATCAAAACAAGTAATATTAAATATACGCAAATCAATAATTATTTCATAATTAAGAGGATAAGCACTATTCATAATAATCTTGTGGTGTAAATTAATTTATATAATCAGTACAAAATTAATTACTCAAATGTCTCGTTTAATACACAAAAAGTGTATTAGCACAGAGAGTCGGAACAATAGACGACAGTATTATCTGTTCCGAGTAACCAAGACATGCCTACTAAAACTCTATGCTACAGTCGTACCGATGGTATATATTTATTTTCATTTAAACTGTGAACATAAAACTTATATTCTACAAGAACCTAAAATTTGATCTTCTGTGTGCAAGTCGTACTCTACATACCAGATTAAATACTATACCGATTATCGGACATCCATGCATAAATTTAAAAAATGATACACATATATTGCTCATAAAGATTCTCATAAAAAAAAATTAATTTTATTAAAAAATAAAATTAAATACCAAAAATATAATTTTCAGTATACCAACCCTAACAATCTCTCATTTATACTCAAAATCATGCTGACATACATCTAACTCCCATGTCCTCTACATGACTATCAAAAGTCTTAACCGGTAAACTCTTTATAAAAGGATTTGTAAGGTTGTCTCATGATGCAATCTTGGTCACAGCAACATCACGTTTCTGTATAATTTCTCGTATCAAGTGATACTTACGCTCAATGTGCTAGCCGTTCTTATGGACCCTTAGCTCCTTCGAGTTTGCAATTACTCCGCTGTTGTCATAATAAAGTATAATAGCCGACGGAACTGAAGGTACCACATCTAGATCCAATAGCAAGTTCCTGAACCAAATGGCCTCCTTGGCTGCTTAAGAAGCTACCACATACTCAGCCTCCATGGTGGAATCAGTAATGCCGGACTACTTGATACTCCTCCAACTTATAGCTCCATCTCCTAAGGTAAACACATATCTCGAGGTAGACTTGTGGGAATCCCTGTCAGACTAAAAATCTTAGTTTGTGTACCCCAAAGATACTAGACTGTCTTCCTAGTAAATCAGTATATAATCCTTAGTCATTTTCAGGTACTTAATTATATTTTTTACCGCAGTCCAATGCTCTTGCCTTGGGTTAGACTGATATCTGCTAACCATGCCAACGACAAAACAGATGTCGGGTCTAGTGCAAAGTATAGCATACATGAGGCTTTCTACTGCCGAAGCATAAGAAATTTCTTTTATATTCTCTATCTCATTAGGTGTCTTAGGACACTGATCGTTGGATAGAGTGATTTCATGCCTGAAAGGGAGAAACCCTTTCTTGGAATCTTGCATGCTGAAACGAGTAAGGTTATCATCGATATATTTTGCTTGTGATAAGACTAACATCATTTGTTTCTGATCTCGCATAAGCTTGATCCCAAGGATGTGATTGGCTTCTCCCAAGTCCTTCATATCGAACTGCCCAGATAACCATACTTTAACGGTAGATAATGCCCCACATCATTTTCGATGAGCAAGATATCGTCTACATAATGTACTAGAAAGATCACCACTCTTCTGTCACGCTTCTTGTACACACAAGACTCATCTGAACTTTGATCAAAATCATAAGACTTAATAGCTTGATCAAATCGAGTGTTCCAAGACTATGATACCTGATTAAGTGCGTAAATAGATCTCTTAAACCTAGACAACATGTGTTCTTGGCCCTTTGCAACGAATCCATCTGGTTGTATCATATGGATACACTCGTCAAGACTTCCGTTAAGGAAAGCTATCTTGATGTCCGTTTGTCAGATTTTATAATTGAAATGAGGGCAATGAATAAGAGAATCTGGATAGACTTAAGCATGGCTACCGGCGAAGAGGTTTCTTCATAATCGATCCCTTCTTTATGAGTGAATCCTTTAGCAACAAACTTAGCTTTGAAGGTTTCAATATTTCCGTCTGCTCCTCTCTTTCTCTTGTAGATCCACTTGCATGCAATGAGTTTTATCTCTTTGGGTGATTCTACAAGTTTCCATACAACCAAAACCAAAAGTTGACTCCTGAATACTTTTAACTTGTTTGCGTAAGTTCTAAATTTTAAAGCCAATAGAGGAGCACTTTCGCTAACTTTCGATTTTCTATTCGGTTCTTTTTTTAGCTAGAGGGGATTCTCCAACAGACAATGTGCGAAATCCTTGATCGATTCCTTGTCAAGAAGTATATTTTGTTTCTTCTTAAGTATAATCAATATGGTCGTACCCCTCTTGTTTTCATTTAAGCTGCTATGCTATGAAATCAAAACATGCTTAAATTATTTTCGTTGTTATTATACATATTTTTTAGTCTTACTGTTCTAGCAAAATAGTCTCAAAAACCTACCGTCGAATGAGTACATCGCGGTCTCCGTGCTCGAATGTAGCGGTTGCTAATTGCGGCATAACAGACACTAGCCTTGGGTTGCCAAACCTCGCGGCCGTTATTCTTAAACATGGTATACGCGACGTAAGCATCTAGGATGTCGTGGTCGCTACCCCTTATGTGGCATCTGCGATGTTCACCCTTTGACAACAGCAATGTTATGAATTCAGAAACAAAACTTAAAAAATGATCCAAAAAGTGATTTAGATAGTTAAAATTCATATTTAATAGGATGCGGAACACACTTCAAGTGAATTTTAACAATTCAAATCACTTACCGTGTAATTTTCTAAATTTTGTTTTTAGATTCATGGCATTGCAGATAA
Source organism: Heliamphora pulchella (assembly GCA_032270985.1). Lineage (NCBI taxonomy): Eukaryota > Viridiplantae > Streptophyta > Magnoliopsida > Ericales > Sarraceniaceae > Heliamphora > Heliamphora pulchella. The sequence continues at coordinate 8,509 of JAULJZ010111386.1, forward strand.
TAAAAAGAAAAAGGATAGAGAGAACTCTTACTTTTCAAAATAGTAGCTTTGGTGTCACTATTCCATTGTATTTGCTTATGATAAGTTATCTATGGTTTTGCTTGCTTAGGTGCCACTACAATGAGTTTTTACTTAACCATGGATATCATTGTAAAAAATTATTATGTTATATGACGACATGATTATTTGTTCAAACTATATGCTCGGCCGCCGTGGGTTCTAGATATAGTGAGAATGATGTAATAAGGGTAGGCTCATTGATAGATAACCACGAGTTGATATCATTCTCAATTATGATTCTAAGGGTTGCTTTATTATATATTAGTGTTATCATTGAACAATATCATGATATGTAAATACTAATCTGTTTCTATGTTGTCGATATATAGGCTTCGTGATGGTTATAATTCACGGCTGAAAACTAAAAATATTTTTTTATAGCTACAGTTGAGCCTAAAAATTGAATCTTGAACAAATTTGTTTTGAAATTTGTGAATCTATGGTAAAATATATAATTTAGTATTGGATTACTCGTACAAGATTTATGCTTACAATGTTAGTTTAAATTTCTACTGGTTTCTAATGAGCTAATTTTATGTTATATATAGCATTTGGTGCAACACTGGATTTCTAGAATATTAATTCTTCTATTTAATCTGCAACCTTTGTTTTGTCATGTATATTCGCGTTAGAAGAATCTGTTTATGAAAAGATTTCTTTTAAGAAATTTTTTGGTTAAAGGTGTCAATCTCTCTTTGAGAAAGTCTTGCTAAGAGACAAAGTCTCGCTTGGGTTTGATCGTACCCTATCATGCATTGGTAGTGGGTTTATTGCTTATTTTTTTGGTTTTATGATCCCGTTCTCGCATTCCTTTTTCTTGTGTACTTTTAAGAATTAAACTGAGAACCATAAATAGTAAATAGAGGCTAATTTCATGGGTATGTAACACCTTACCAATCTCATACCTTAACTCTCGAACTCAAAATTATATGGTGATGATGGGATTAGTCACCTTCAAAGTATTTTTTTTATTTTTCGTAAAATCAAATGGTGACTCCAATTATGTTAACCTTTTTTTTACGTTCGTGCAAAATAGTGGATTTGGATGCACTTGTGTACAGCCTAAGGTTGCACTTTGGGCTCCATTTCGGTTGAGGACATTAACAGTAGCAATTCTACTCGGCAGTTTATAAAATAGAAGTGGGCATAACTCAAAAATAGTTTAGGTTCTAATTTTAATTATTTTAATTGTACTTGCATTGCAGTAAAAAAAACTGAGTTTAGTTATTAAACTGTTTTACTCAGCATTCCCAAATACTCTAGGCAATTTGCTACCACAAGACAATGTTGAGTACGCCGGCAAACAAACCCGCCTTGTACTCTCATCTATGACATAACCAAAAAGTTATTATGTACCTTTTGATCGTCGGCTTACACCATTTTAGTTCGACGAGAGGTATATTCTTAGCTTTTCTTATGAGGTGTAACTAATAAAATTTTCAATTCTTCTTTTTTTATGAAAAAGCATTTTTAGATAAAATTTGAGAATTTAATTTTATTGACCAGTAACTTGTATTAATCAATTTTGAAAAATTAAATTCATTTAAATTAAACCATTTGTCAAACTTGCAACAATAATAGTTGTCTATATTGTCCAGAATCATGCATCCACAACAAAAATCATAAACCGTAATAAACATGCCTATGACAATAAATAAATAGATAATTCCGGCTTCTATGGTCAATCCATAATATCCTAAGCCTCTTCATGATTCCAAGGCATCCATGTTTGCCTGTGCAGCATGGGATTCGACCTGTCCGGTCAGGTCGCAACATCCAGGAGCAGCGCCCCGGCGGGGCCTAGGGTCAGCGCCCCTGGCGGAGTCCAAGGGTAGCACTCCCAAAACCAATCACCATACCTTCATACCGAAACCCTGATCCGTGTTAAAATCTGCAAACATCCTGGCTCAAAACTTGACCAAACACACTGCTTCGTTTCCATCCGGACAGTCCTGCTCCAGTGACTTTTTCATCCGATCGGGCGGCCGGACGGTTCTGCTCCGGAAACTTTTTTAATCGGGTGGGCGTTCGAACGGTTCAGCTCTAAAAAGATTTTTGTCCAGACGGAAGGTCGGGCGTCCAAACGAAAATGGAATTTTCTAAACTTCATTTTTGCAAACCCTAGATGCGCCGCCATGCATCAGAACTATTCTAAACTGATTAGAACACTGCAAAATGACTGAAAACTCTACCGAGGCTTTCAAAACACGATCCAATCTTCAACTTCAACCTGCTACAGATTACAAGTTCGAGTCCTATGTCTCCATATCAGGAGTTCACATTCAATCTACTAGAGAGAGAATGTTACATATGATCCTATACCACTAATGGAATTCACATTGATTCTCCCACGATCAAAATGCCGTGGAAACCAAAAAATCATCATCATACATTCATGCAATCAAGCATACATTCATATATGACCATAAAATTGGGATAGAACACTACAAAACAAAGATTAGCAGAGTTCTAGCCTACCTAAACCCTTTTTGCATAGATCAACAGATATGGACAATATGGATTTGATTCAAACCATATTCATATCCAACGTAGACTCTGATACCAATTGTTGAAGACTAACTGTCAAGATCCATTGATTATAAACATGAATTAAGCAAAAAAAAAATCGATGGGCAAACGCCAAAATCGGCTCCAAATCAAAAATTTTTGATGTCAAACGATCAAAAGCAAACCCAGCATATACTCCCAAAATTATATTAGAGTTATACCTTACGAAATCTGGTAGGATTGATTTCGATTGCTGTAATAACTTTTATTCTAAAAGCTTTCACAGTTGTAGACTTCAAGTTAAAGCTCCAAATCCAAGCCTTCTGCTGTATTCTCGAATGCTAAAACGCGTCTGTAGTGTGTGCTACCTTGTACGTGTTTTTCACAACTCTCTCTAGACACCAAGGAAATACGTAAAAACCCTAGTTGTACATGTTGTATATATGTGGTAGGGGCTGCATAATAACATATAAATAAGTTATAACAGGGACCTGTGTAGTAAATATGACTTTGGCTCTTAATTAATTATGAAAATCCACTTCAACCCAGAAACAATTTCATAAGAATATTAATTATAATTCACTCCACTAAAGAATTATAATTGTACTCCCAGTCATATTCTCAAAACTGAATATTCGAGCTCCTATTATTAAATACTTATTTAGTCTCCACACGTTAAGATTACAGATACCTACTAATTAAATTCACTTGTAACCGTTTAATATCACGACCGTATATTTTATTAAACTAACAATAACGGCCATCATTTGTTTTCTCATGGTCGCACATTTTTCTTTTCATATCTCTTGGCCGCCATATTCGTTTGTCACAATCGTGAGATTTTGTGAGTCTAGTGATATAAAAAATGTTTTCAAGCACTCTCTTAATTGCTTTTAATGTCCTGTATATTCTATTTTGAGATATTGCTTATAAAGGGTGGTGAATTTATCCTAAAATAAATAAGTTATGGTCTATATTCAGCATGTCTTATCCATTTGAGCCGTTTTTAGACCTTGTATGTTGATTATACCATTTCTAGATCCTTAAAAACCTTAGCCTCCACTTTTAGTTCTCACGGCCATGAGCTTTTTTTATTATGTTTTTTTGCGGTAATCTAATATTTGTTATAACTGCTTGTTTTGTAACTCTTTTTGTCACTGCCACAACATTTGTTGTTACGGTCTTGAGTTTTCTACATATCCAACAGCTTAAGAATGGTGTTTAAATCTTTTCTATTTATTCTGTATACCCTATTCATAGCATGATAGGGACAAAAATATTGTTGCATGACCCTTAGACTCTTATTTGTTTCTTTTATCGCTTACTCACATGTTTTTCACTTTGATTTACTCAAACGATATGTGTGGTATATCTAGAAATAATAATCAAATTACATGATCCTAGAATCATAGTTAGGATTTTGTTTCTTTACTTGTTTTTGTTTGAACTCCTTTAACCTCCCATTATGTAAATGCTACTTTTAAAAAGTTTACAACAAGAGCCAATATTAATAAAGTAGAGGCCAACCTCACAGTTAGGCAAAAAGGGTGTCTAACACCTTTTATTTTTGTATCTTAACCCCTGAATCCCTATTTTTCTCTAGTTACATTTTTAAAAGATCCGCAACATTCTTTTTGTTTTTTTTGAATTTTCTCAAAAATAAAGTGGTGACTCTATTTTTTTCTTAAAAGCATGCTCGGATACCTTGGACTTTCTTGTTTTAAAAAGAAAAGAATATTTTTTTGAAAACAATAGATATCCAATGCATTGTCTCCCTCGAAAACAATACCCGCAACAGGTAAGTGCCAAAACAGGCTCCAGATTAAAAGTTTTTAATAACGAGCAATCAAAAACATTGTTAGTCCTAGGCAACCCAAGAGGGGGTGAATTGGATTTTAAAACAATAATAACAATTTTAAGGATAAATTACACTGACTTTTTTTGAGATTCACGAAAATATCATGCTTCTCCCTTGTAATTTCTGAAATATCACTAACCTCCCATTTAATTTAGTTTTTACATCAAATTAGTTCAACCGTCAAATTTTCGTTACTATTTAGTGAAAAAACTATTTTTCAATGTATATTTTTTATTAAAAAATAATATATTATTTTTTTTATATAATAAAAACAGTTTTTGATAAAAAATAGTTTTAATATATTTATTTTTTAATAAAAAATATATATTAAAAAATAATTTTTTTGTTAAATAGTAACGAAAATTTGATGGTTGGACTAATTTGATGCGAAAACTAAATAAGATGGGAGGTTAGTAACATTTCAAAATCACAGGGGAGGTAGTTGATATTTTCGTGAACCTCAAGGAAGGTCAATGTAATTTACCCCAATTTTAAAAATCTTTTAATTTCACACAAACAAAAATAGCCGAGATATACTTAGCAGTGAAATTTAAAGAGGTAAGAGAGTGAAAGAGAAACCAAACACCAGGATTTGTAGTGGTTCGGCTTTTTTGAAACTTACGTCCACTCTCCAAGACTCTCCTTGAAAATTTGCGCTATAACTAAATACTTCACATGCACTTCAAAAGCCTTTACTGCTTGAAGAGAATTCTAGAAGCAATCTCCTATTTTTCTAAACTCTATTAAGCTCTTTTTTAAAAAATTATCTCACGCTCGTAACTATAAAATAATAGTATCTTCTTCATGTGAATCATTGCTATTATGTATAATTTGACATATCAAATAAGTTAAGCGGATGATTTTAAGAAATTATTAAAGGGGTCGATTAAATATTATTTCCATTAACTTGATTTAATCGATGTGTATCTCTAATCTTTACGTGGGGAGAATAAATAAACATTTAATGATATGAGTTCGAATAATTCGATTTTGAAAATAAGGCATGGAGTGCAATTATAATTTTTTAGTGGAATGAATTGTAATTTATGTTTTTTATGAAATTACTTTTGGTTTGAAATAGAATTTTATAATTACATTAGAAGCCCACATTTTATTTACTTTACATGTCTCTGTTGTAGTCAATAAAAATGTAGTTATAAACCCTAGCCATCCTAGCCACCACATTTAGTCAACCTATTTTCAAGACTAGGATTTTCACGTTTTGAAAATACAAGTCTAGTCAATTGGGTTTGAAGAATACGGAGAATATAACTCACACTATAATCGTATTCTTGGTATTCTGGAATACAACAGAAAACTTAATTGGAGAATAGACTGCCAGTCAAATACCATGGCGGTTTATGAACTAAAATTTATTGCAGAAAATAAAATTAAATCAGACAGATTTCGAGAGTATAACTTTTTCTAACTTTGGGAGTTATACCGAGTTTATATTTGTTAGCTCAATGGCATTTTAATAGATTTTGGTAATTTTATTAATTCATATTTTCTAATTAAATGATTTAAAAGTATTACATTTAATTATTTTTAAAAAGGTAATGTCAACACTATATGCCAAATGAGTCGACCTCGTATACCATTTGTGCTGGCACATCGAGTTAAATGGGTTGACACTTAGTGTTCTTGAACAGAACATTTTGTGTCAACACCAATTGATTTTTGGGTCGACACCTGCAAGCAAAGCACACTTGGCAAACTCAAGTGTGTTGACACTAATAAAGTTTCTGGTCGACACCTTAACAACTTTTCTTGAGATATTTCAGGAAATTCAAACGTGTTGACAAAGATATTTGTGTCGACACTTCCAGTATTAGACCGGGATTTGTAATGAGTTGACACCAATGCAAATGAGTCGACACCTCAGCACCTTGACAAAATTCATTTTGGGTCAACACCAACACACACATCAGTCGACACCATGTGATCATCTGGATTCCTGGCATCGGGTTGTAAGAGTTGACACCAATGATAACTTGAGTCGACACCTAGACGCCATCTAGGAAACTCAACGTGTCGACACCAAGACTTTAAGTCATCTCTTGCGCACTGACCCAAAAGCGTCGACACCAAATAAAAATTGAGTCGACACAAAGACATTCTCTCGAAACAAAGTGTTTGGGTCGACACCAAAATGAAGAAGTGTCGACATCAAAATTCCAGTAACCAAGTCGGATATCCTAGGTCGACTCCAAAATGAAGAAGGGTCGACACCATTTTTTCAGTAGCTAAAGTCTCTCATCTGAGTCAACACCAATAAAGACATGAGTCAACACCATGAGTGGACTATGAAGCCGAGTCAGACCTCCCGGGTCTACCCAGATGGACCAGGGCTGCGTCAGGTACTCCTAGTTCTATACCCACTTTCGTCATTTTCACTGTTCAGAGCCTTGCCACTCCGAGTGGGTTACCTGAGCTTTTTTCCTGTACTCGTTCGGTATCTCCTTGTTTACGAACAAGGAGAATACCGTTCATTTGCATTACCTGGGAGCCCTATTCCATCTAGATAGAGTGGCCTCTTATGACTGGGGAGGCACAGCTCTCGCCATTCTGTATGACTCTATAAGCGTAGTGACCTGGATCCCGTAGGAGTTGATCGTGGCGGGATACTGGAGGATCTGGGGGGAAAATCATTATTTTTGTTTTTGTTTTTTGCATTTTCTTCCATTCACATATCTATTATCTGTTCTTCTACCGACCCTTTCTTTTGTAGCTCTAGAGTTACGAGTTCCTTGGGATGCATGTCCCGGCGAACTCTTCAGGGTCACAAAGACCGAGGAAAGAGCTTAGATAGATTCTGACTATTTTTGGACCGATTGACTCTCGATTAGGTATAACTTATATCTCTTGTTTCCTGCTTTGTTATGATTACTTTCGCCGTTTTCACTATTATGTTCATTGATCTGTTCATTGATCCGTTCACTGTTCCGTTCACTATTCACTGTCTTGTTTCCTGATATGTTCACTAATCTGACTCTATGTTCTGATCTGACTGGATACCTGTTAGGGTTGATATACTGAAAATCATATTTTTAGTATTTAATTTTATTTTAATAAAATTAATTTTTTTATTTTATGAGAATTTTTATGAGTAATATATGTATATCATTTCTTTGTTATGCATGGATGTTCAATATTATGTGTAGTATTTAGTCTGGTGTGTAGAGTACGATTAACACACAGAATACGAGATTTTAGATTCTTGCAGAATATTAGTTTTATGTTCACAGTTTAGATGAAAATGGACATACTATCGGTACGACTGTGGCACAGAGTTTTAGTAAACATGTCTTAGTTACGAGAAACAGATAATAGCGTCATCTATTATTCCGACACTCTATGCTAGTACACTTTGTGTATATTGAATGAGACAATTGGGTAATTAATTTTATACTGACTATATAAATTAATTCACACTTCAAGGTTATTATGAATAGTGCTTATCCTCTTAATCCTGAAATAATTATTAATTTGCATACATTTAATATTCGTTGTTTTGATTTATTAGAGGGAGCGATCTTCTATGGGTCTATATTCCCGGTGAGTAGAATAGCGGTATTATTTATATGACAAATATTAATTATTGACGGAATCCACGTTCTGAAATATCGGGATTGACGATACCCCCTTAAAGATGCTTATAAGTTTTGACCGGAACAAACCCTGCAGGTGGATTTAATTATTCGACGGTCAAATAAGTTAACTAAAAGGGCTTAAGAAATATCAAGATGTTAATTAAATTAAATTGTCAGTAGTTAAATTTAATTAGCGGGTGTCGAGAATCTTAAAATGGGAGAAATAGTAAGCATTTAATAACATAAACTCAATGCAAAAAGGTCTTGAGATTGTGAGTCAGAGTGCAATTATAGTTCTTTAGTGGTGTGAACTGTAATTTAGTGTTTTACGAAAATTGCAGAAACTGCTGCGTCTTTTCATAATTGCAGAAACCGCTGGTAGGTATCTGCGTTCCACTAGAAGTCTTACTCATAATTACTCCCCAAGTCCCTGCTGTAGCCCTATATATATGCGGGTAGGCTGAACCAATTTGATCTCTCATATATCATATATCATATTTTGTCTTTCAAGACGAAAGATATCTGGGTTCTGCTGGTACGAGTTCTCGATAGTCCATAACCCATACTACGTTCGAGGATCGCGTAAGAGAATACAGTGGAAGCTCTGACAGGAGTTTCAACTCAGAATCAAATCGTAGTTGAAGAATCGATCGACAAAAGGTATTTTTCTAAATTAAATTTAGTTGCACGGGTTTTATTTTGATCGTTTGTCGTCAAAAATTTTATCTGGAGCCCGTTTCGGTGTTTGCCCGTCCAGTTAATTTTTATCAAAAATTATTTACAAAAACAATGATCTTGACAGTATATCCTCCAACAATACCTTCTTTCCTTTACAGGTTCGTTTGGATGTTTGGTAGGGGATAGAGGAGAGTGCTGGCATGGATCTGATGAGCAGTCGCGGTACATTCGGGTTGCGGGTCTTGTTAGAGGGCCTGTTTTGCCGAGAGTGGTACTTGGGAAAGCGGGTTGTTCGATAGTCCCTAGGCCTGGATCATTTCCAGATCCCCATGTCTCCTCCTACTTCCATGCACTAAATAGATCTCATGGGCGGCCTCGACATCTTGTTGGATGTAGCTGGGGCTCCAACATCTGCTTTCCTGAAGCCGATTGAAGACTACATAACATGGGCGAGAGATCATCTAATGGGACCGATAGGTCCTTGTCCAAGAGCTGAAGGGGATCTACCAGCTGGACTAGGCAGAGCCAGGGGAGAGGGAGAGAGCAACAGCCCCGAGAGCAGGAACAAAGGCTGGTGGAGCTGGAGTTACTGTTGGTGCTAGAGTTGGAGCTACTGGTGTTGGAGCGGCTGGAAGAGGAGTGGTGGGTCTAGAGATTCCATGGGACGTCCCTACTTACATAGCGGGCTACCCCTCCACCCTTTTAGTTTCAATTCCTCCGACTCTAGAGTTCAGAGCCAACATCACTCAGGTTTGTTCTTATATCTTCTTTCCCCTTTTGATGTCCTTTGTTTAGTTTACTCAAATTGCATTTTCTTTTTCATAGTTTAATTAAGCATGGGTAGATCGCGTGATGCTTCTGCTGTCAAGACAGAGAGCATTGATTCGCCAGTCGGATGCTACTATACGGGCAGCCGGCATTGCCTCTGCCTCAGCGGCCATAGTGAGTACCTTTTATCTTCTTTAGCTCTTTGTCTTTTTGAATATCTCGTACTTATCTTTATCTTCTTTTAACAGTCACCAGCTCTAGTCTCAGGCCTAGCTCAGTCGCAGGTTCCAGTTCCAGGCCCATCACGAAGTTGTGGGTCCCGTGCTTCCTTCTGAGCTCACTCCACTTGAGGATCTATTTCGTTTGCTTAGAGCCATTCCCGAGTCATGTCTTCTTCTTCTGATAGTGATGGTGATGACAGTAATGATCTGTAGTAGCTGTTTGACTCATCAGAGGCTGGCCCTTCCTCCCGTCGAGTCCGTCAGAGACACTGAGAGAGAGAGAGAGAGAGAGAGAGGTACCCCCCCTTTTTTATACTAATTTATTCCACATACAATTTGGTACATTTACTTTATGATATATTTAGTTCTTTTGCGTGCCCCAGTTTCACTTGATGATGGCCTAGGGTGCCCCTGCCACACTTTCATATACATTCGAGCCTTTTACTTTTCCACTTATGTGATTGTGCTTTATTTCCTTAAATCTTGAATTATCTTGATTGCATGATACAAATCTTAGTCTAAACTTCTGCAAATGAATGTCATATGTGCAAATAACATGAATGTTTTGTAATAGAATTCACAGAATAAAAGGGACACTAAAAGGATGCAAAAGTGGTATACCCGTAACCTTTGGAGGTTGAAGTCGCAAGAATAGGACCGCGCAGTCGTAAGGAATGTCAAGGGTAAGGACACGGTCCCATGGTTCAAAAGGTTACGGCGATGTACTGAATGTTGCAGTTGTCATTTTGATGTTGCGGTCGTGCACTCCAAGGTGGCGGTCACAAGCATCTTTGGTCTTTTCTGAGCCTTTTGTTGTTTAGTTTCTTCATTCCCTATAAGTATGAACTGGGGACCCCATTTTCTGTCACTTTCACTTCAATGGCCTCTTCTATATCTCTCTCTCAGCGTGGATAGAAGAATTTTCACATATCGAGCGTCTTAAATTTGCCTCATTCGGTATCAACTCTCTATTCTCTCTAATAGCTATTAAGATTGACGTGCCATGTTGAGGGCTGCCGTACACTTGTGGGATCCACAATCTCATGTCTTCCATTTCAGCATTGAAGAACTGTGCCCTACTATAGAGGAGTTTGCTGCTATTCTAGATCTTATCCCGAGAAAATCTATAATCATGCTGACCTTCTTCCTTTCTAATCGGCAGCAGATAATACAACTCTGTGGCGTATCTAGGATGGAGGCTTCTCTCTTGACATCTGACGACTGCCACGACATTCATTGGATTATTGAGAGGATTTGTCCTACCAGCAACCTCAGCGACCTTGGCATTTAGTTGCAGGGCCGTTATGCATTGTGCTTCTACCTCCTTCCTGTTACCTCTTGTCTCCTTTTGATAGACCTATCAGTTGCTCACTAGTTGACATTGCAGGTCAGATGTGGTTGGGAAAGGATTTTGTCCCGATGCTACTTGCCAAGACCCTAATTGGATTGGACGCTATTCATCGAGGCGCAACTACTATCTTTGCTGGTAGCCCTTTACTTCTTCAGGTATATTGCTTCCTTTTCAGTAATTCCTTATTAGCCTACATTTAATGTTTTCAACCTTTCGAGATGCACGTGCGTTGTCCCTCGGCAGATTAATCACTTCCCACTTTCTTCTTCCACGAGTCTTCGATGGTCAATTATCCACTGCCCAGTCCTCAGACTAACTTTAAAACTCACAAGGTACGCACCATGCATAGCAACACCAATCAACACCCAAAAGAATTGTATCACTTCCTGCAGACTAATCATCTGCCACTTGTCTTTTCCATGAGTCTTCGACAATCAATTCATCTTCTCCCTAGGCCTTTGTCAGGCCCCTTCTACTGTGCCCATAAGGGGGTTAGTTTCATCACAACTCAACCATCATGGGTGCATTCATTCCGATGAGTACCCAAGATCCTTACACTCTCATATACTTTGGTGTCGTCCGAGGCTGCTCTTCTAGTCTTTCAACTAGCTCCCTTCTACTCCTTCATCTAGTTCAGGTTCAAATCCCAAGGGCTCATCATCATGTCCACCTTCCATCCCTTCATCTAATTTAGGCTCGGGCTTCAAGAGTTCATCATCTCATCTCCCTTCTATCCCTTCATCCAGTTCAGATTCAGGCCCCAAGGGCTCATCATCATGCCCCCATTCTATCCCTTCATCCAGTTCATGCTCGGGCTTTAAGGGCACATCATCATGCCCACATTCTATCCCTTCATCTAGTTCAGGCTCGGGAATTAAAGGCTCATTATCACGTCTCCCTTCTATCCCTTCATCTAATTCAGGCTTGGGCTTCAAGGGCTCATCATCACGTCCCCCTTCTATCCCTTCATTTAGTTCAGGCTCGGGCTTTAAGGGCTCATCATCATGTCCCTGCCCATCTCGTTAATATATGTCGTTCACTCTTGAAAAATCGAGTAATCACCCGCTCCTTCGCTCTTTCTCGCTTCTTCGCTTGAAAGCTCCTTTTCCACTTTTCTCTCGTTTTACTTCTTACTTTATTCCCCTTTTACTGATTTTTGTTGGTTTCCATCTCTAACCTCCCTTGTAGATTTGGCTGATAGAGAAAGTAAACCTCATGTAGATGCCAGCCACAGACAGGTATAATGTCGCGGCCCTCGTTTATCACTCTTATTATCAGATTAGCACTACTGAGACGGCCTAGAGCCTGTATCTTTCCCCGCTGATGGGAGCAGACATTACCTGGCAGTGCTCTTGGTGACGGATCTCTACTATGACCCTGACCACTGTGGACCATCCCGGCGTTCTATTGATTTGCTTGCGACTGTCCACTTTCTATTACCCACCCAAGATCATGAGGTAGTGCAATCGTAGTCAGATTATATTCCATGGTATTCGAGATCGTTTGTACTCATCCTCCCTTCAGTCCCCATTTTTGGCGAGGTATCATGAGGCTTGGCCATCTCGCTCGCCGATGGAGATGCAGGAGCTGGAGTTCCCCGAAGTTTCTGAGGAGTAGAAGACATGATTGATCTAAGATAGAGAGAAACAAAACAAAGAGGAAGGAAAACAAGAAGCGAAGCGGAGGAATATTTAAGGGACCTGCTTCGCTTTTAACTTTCATAGCTTTCTTTTTTTTCTTTTTTCTTTTTAGAGTATGGGACTTGCGCCGGTCTTTGATTTCTAAAACCTTGTAATCACAGCTGAAGTAATGAAAACCCCATGTTTATCTAAAAAAAGGTCCTCAATTATTTAAAGTCTTTCAATTCTTGTAATTAAATGACTTTATTATCAGAATTCAAAGAAAAATTTGCATTGATCACTACTTGGATTCAAAGCTAGCTAAAATAAGGAAAGTAGCCGAACTTCCTAAAAGAAGCTGCGTATGTATCCCAAGAAAGTGGAATAAAGCCATGATGTAGTTCGAGCTAGGTTTACTTTCGGGTTTTAATACTCTCCTTTTATGATATCCTAACTTTTGTCAAGATCGCCCTTTCAAGTTTTTGGCCTTACGGGCTGCTCTAACTTTTGCCTGAGTTACCTTTTCGATCTTCAACACAGCGACCTTTTATTTTATTTATTTTTCTCTCAAGGGTAGTACTTTTTGAGCTGGTCCATATTGATCGGAGTGGAGAACTTATTGCCATCAAAATCCATGATAATTACTGCACCAGTAGGCATAATGGTTTTGATCAGAAACGACCTAGACCAGTTTGGCTTGAACTTGCCCATTGGATCAAATACGGGAGCCCTAATTTTCTTAAGAACCAAGTTACCTTCTCTCAAGTCCCGAGTCTTGACCTTCTTATTGAACGCACGAGTTATCCTCCTTTGGTATCCTTACACGTGAAATAAAGCTTGTAACCTTCTTTCCTCAAATAGAAGTTGCTCTTCCATCCGACTTTTTAGCCATTTTACCTCCAAAATGTTAGCCTCAGCAACTACTCTTAGTGAAGGTGTTTCCACCTTAATGGGAAGTTTCGCTTTCATCCCATGCACTAAAGAATAAGGCGTGGTTCTTGTTGATAACTTCAAAGTTGAGTTTCAGAGATAGGGGAACATGTGATTTGTCAGGAGTGATAAGGAGAACTCATATTCCATAGTCATATTGATTAGATACGCCATCAAAGTACAGAGTCCATTTGTCATCTTTGACTCCCATCAGCTGCTCATTTGGAAACTGAAACTCGTTGTCTTCATCTTTTTCAATTGGCTGATCTGCTAAGAACTCTGTCATGGCTCTACCTTTTACTGACTTTTAGGTGACATATTTGAGATCAAACTCTGATCATAGTAGCAACCATCGGGCTAACCTTTTTGTTAATGTCGGCTTCTCAAACATGTACTTTAACAGATCCATCCGGGAAATTACGTTCACTGTGAAAGACAGCATGTAATGCCTTCGTTTTTAGGAGGCCCAAACCAAAGCCCAACATGTCTTCTCTAGTGCCATATATCGTATCTCGGACCCAGTCATCTTCTTGTTCAAGTAGTAAACTGCCTTCTCAATTCTAGTTTCTCCTTCTTGTGTCAACACACATCCCATAGCCGAGTCAGTCACTGACAAGTAGAGAATCAGTGGCCTATTAGGCTTGAGAAGAGCCAGAACAGGTGAATTTTGTAAGTACTGGCGCACAACTTCAAAGGCGTCTTGGAATTTCTGATCCCATTCAAACTTAACTCCTTTCTTTGGAAGGTGAAACAACGGCTCACAGGTAGTTGTCAACTTTGCTATGAATCGAATGATGAATTGTATCTTGCCCAGAAAACCCCTGACTCTCGCTCAGTCTTTGGAGGAGACATTTTCATGATCGCCTTGATTTTTGATGGGTTGAATCTCGATTCGCCGTTGGGTAATCATAAATTTGAGCATTTTACCTGCAATGACTTTGAAGGCACACTTCTGTGGATTGAGCCTCATTTTGTAATTTTTATTTCTTTCAAAGAACTTCTGCAATGCTATGATATGGTCATCCCGATCCTTAGACTTTACTTTCTTATCATCTACATACACCTCAATTTCCTTGTGTATCATATTGTGCAGTAAAATAGTGGTAGCCCTTTGATAGGTTGTCCTTACATTCTTCAAATCGAATGGTATCACACGATAATAATAAGTGTTCCAAGGTGTAGTGAATGTCGTATTTTCTCTATCTATGGGGTCCATTAAGATCTGATTGTACCTGGAGAAACTGTCCATAAATGACAAGAAAGCATACCCCACTATACTGTAAGGAAAACGTAAATATGCGACAATAGAAAATCGTACTTCGGGCTGGCTTTATTGAGATATCAAAAATCCACACAGACACTGATGCGTCTGTCCTTCTTCAAGACTAGTACAATATTCGCCACCCACTTCGGATACTCGGTTACAATAAGGAATCCAGCATTGATCTGCTTAGTGACCTCTTCTTTGATCTTTAATGCCTATTCTGGCCGTATTCGTCTTAATTTCTGTTTGATCAATTTAGCATCATGATACAAAGGGATATGGTGTTGAATAATATTAGGATCAATATCGGGTATATACTCGTAAGACCACGCAAAGATGTTCTTGAATTCTTTTAATAAAGTTATTAATTGCTCACGTTCAACTAAAAATAACGAAGAACCGATTTGCACAATTTGGTTCTTTATTTAGATTTTTCAAATGCATACAAATACAGAAAATTGGGATAAAGAGAGAATATCCAAAATTAAATAAAAAAAATACATAACATAAGTATATAAAACACCAAGCAAAGCAACCAATTATATGAAAAGAGGACCTTAAATCCTAAACATGCAAAGTCTAGCAAACGATATATGGTGAAAACCGCATGCGATAAACAAAATATGAAACTAATTAAACTAATATGCCCAAATCATGTTAAAATAATACCTAGTACGCATATCACGATTTTAAATAAAAGTTAGACAATCCTAATGGTTTGTGAACATGATAGAAATACACTACAAACTACATTTTGGTAATCAATAGAATACTATAAAAGGCAGAAATAGGCTACTGGAACAGAATTAAGCCGTTGGAAATTAACCGAGATGGCGACCGTAACATAAAGATGTTATGGTTGCAAGCAAATAAACCAAAAAGGTTGCAGTCGTGAGGAACATAATCACTCCCGCAAGCATGTCAGTGCACTTTGATCAAGACTGCAACAATAGGATATTGCGACCGCAAGGAATGTAAGAACTTTTTTATGGATAGTGTATTAGGGTGCTAGTGTCCATTATAAATAGAACATAATTGAGACTGTTGTAATCAAACTGTAATGATAGTTATCCAAATTTTCTACAACTAAGCATGCTTTCAAATTTGACGAATTAAGATAATTAAACCTAGTGATATCAAATCTAAAGAATAAACATGTTCACGATCCTATTAATCAGAATAATCAATTTAACACGTGATAATTAAACCTAGTGATAATGACACTAGAGAAATGAAATGCAATTTAGCAATTAATATTCAAAATTAAAATCCAACCTCCCCATAAGGGTAGAAAATATGAGAAGAGAAATGTTGGGGTTCCAACAGAATACCTGGGATGCAACAATCCAGATAAATTCTCGAGTTATAGAGTGTGGTGATCAACTATCAGGTCCTCGAGCAGCAATCTGATTCTAGTATTTAAATCAAAGTTGAGTGAGAGTGTGGATCGGGATGCGAGTCGAGAATGCAGCAGAGTACCGGCGTACTTTAGAATAGTACTCGATAAAGTGGCAGTATATTGAAGTCAGGAAAAAGGTCCTTTCAAAATCGTATGAAAGGTACGCTTACATAGAGTATGCCAGCTAATGAGGTGCTACCACGTTCGATCCTCAGACTGGGTTCACAAAGCTTGCGGTCGCCACCTTCAAAGGTTGCGACTATGAAGATAAAGGTTGCGACCGTGACAAAAGTTAGGGTTTCCTAGAGATTCATATGGCGGTCGCAACATTCTAACCAACGGTCGCGAGATTCAAAGTTTGCGGTTGAATTGCTTGGGTGAGTGAACAACTAGGTTGCAAGATTTTGAAGGTTGCGGCCTCAAAGTTCAAAAGATGTAATCTTGAGGTTTGGCTTCACGGAGTACTGGATTCGAATTTGTTTCTCGACGATCGTGCAGAGACGTCATTCCACTTGGTTTTCATCATCGGACTCAACTAGATAAACCTAAGATTTGGCGAGATCAAATTAAGGTGTCTATAGGGGTCAAATCGGGGTGTCTATGGTTATTATGAATGATTATGGTCTTATTCCTGAAACAATTAATAGGCACATGTTTATTGTTTTAATTCATAAAAGAGTATGTTTTTTTATAGGTCAATAAGTTTGGTGAATTGGGATAATGACATTAAATTATGGTAAATATTAAATATTGACGAAATTCATATCCCGGTAAAGGAATTGATAATGCCCCATTGGTAGAAATTTATAAGTTTTGATTATGTCAAACTCTATACGTGGATTGCATGTTTTCATTTTCCACCTCTCTAGAGGAAACTTTACTCATTTCCTTTTCCTTCGAAGTTGGGGTAGACTGGATAGTCGCTTTTGCTTTGCTTGCTTTATCAACTTCCTTATATTCTAGAGAAGATGATACAAGCACTTTCTTTTTCTTCATTTGCACATCAGAATGGAGATTTAATGTCACGCCCCAAAATCCAGGCTCACGTGAAAATTCACCAAACACTAATTTTATGAAAATAAATTTTTATACATTCCAATCCACCTGTTGAAATCAAATGAAAACTCCATATGCATATCTCATAAACAGTAAACATCCTGTATAACTGCATAAGTATATTGTCCTGAGGCATACAAAATGTGCCTTCAAGCAGGCATACAAAAAGAAAAACTACTAAAGCTTTCTGCCAGCACGGCACCACTAGATCAACTCCTCATGATCATCAACCTCTAGGCCTGAAAAAGATTTTAAGATAAAATTCACACCGTGAGCCAAAACCCAATAGAAACAGACTATAAAACTGTAAAGCAGGATATGCAACATATGATGGGAGCTAAATCAACCACAAACAAAACCAAAAAAATTTTACGTCATAAAACCCCAAGTTTCTCATAAACCTCCAAAACAGTTTTCTCTCCACAACTAAGCATTTAAGCAATGCCAAAACAACATTTTACAGTTGAAGGAAAATAATAACCAAAACGTTAATTTCCCACTCGAATCACACACCGAGAAAAAGAGAATGAATCCTATATACCGACTCCGTCACAAAGGGACAGAGGAAACAACTATAGACTCATGCCACTTACCCAATCCCTATACATCATAGGACTGGTTAGGTAATGGAAAATTCTATACGGAGCACCATAACGTAAAAGCTGACTTTACGGACTAAAATCGAAGGATAAAAGCACCTACCACCTTCTTTACGGGAACTACCCCTAAAGACAAAGGTACCTACTCTGCGCACATTTTTGGACTTACACAGAGGGCAACTCGTGCGACATACCCGCTATCCCGGTACATCTAGAGAATCATTTCACAAAACCAAAACGTCTTCACACATACATGAAACATGTATATAGATTTATCCATCAACATGGAGATCAAAGAAAAACACATTGATCCATCCATTAACACGGAGATCAAAGAAAAATATATAGATCCATCCATTAACATGGAGATCAACAGGTATGTAAAAATACACACTTTTATCAAACGTTTTCAAGGTTGAGCCTCAACACCAAAAGTCAGCTCCAAACCTCCAACAAAACACGTTTTTCCTCAAAGTTTTCGTCAAAACTCCTTTTTCAAACCATTCTTTTGAAAACCAACCTCCGAAACGCGAGAATTCATGAATCCATCGCTTTAAAACCATTCGAGAAAGGCGAGAAAAGCCAAAATCCAACCACCAAACCACCAAAACAACACCAACATCCCACACAGGACCCAAGTCGACTGGCCCAAGCCCCTAGTCGATTGAAAAACTCTCCGGAAAAAGAGAACCAAAACAGAAGGAATTTCAATCGACTGACCTCCCAGGTCCAGTCGACTGCACTCACCAAATGATGATCCAGTCGATTGAACTTACAGCTTCAGTCGACTGATCCTGCCCAGAAAAAGTTTTTGAGCTACGATTTTTCTTCCAAACCTCAAATCAAACCTCCAAACACCCATCAAACACCATCGGACATCAACATGCCCAAGCCCCACTCCCAAATCTCGAAAGAAAACCCTTAAAACACACTTCCATCAACCGAAAACGCCAAAAAATAGTTTTAACCTAAAATCAAATTTAAAACATAAATCACATTTTCATACGTTTTTAAAAGGTGAAACATCATATAATTACATATATCACCCTAAAACAGTTATGCAGTCTAGAATCTTACCTGGTGAGTTAAAAATTCGACAACTCGATCCACGTACAAGATCGAGTTTTTTTGGAATGAAATTCCATTTGGATGGATGCGTAGAGCACGATGCCTATAACAGGAATCGACTGTTAGTCCGTCAAAAATCAAGCTCCAGGCCCCGGAGAAGTTAGAGAAATGGCAGAGAGAATATGGAAGAAACTTAGTGAAGAAATTTTAAAAATATCGTTTGAAAATATTATTTTTTTAAATTTTTAAAATTCGCACCGTAACTCCCCGTAGCCCCCGGGACTAACCCCGCATGCTTATTTAAACCAAAACATGTATCAAAACGCATATAAGTATATTAAGGCAAAAATGCCAAAACGTGTACAAAACATCGAACATGCATATGTATCCAAAAAAATAAAATGGTACAGGGTCTCACAACTCTCCCCCCTTAAGGAATTTCACCCCCGAAATTCACTACAAGGTCACGAGGTAAACAACTTCGGGTATCTCGCACGAACCCAGACTCAAGCTCCCAAGTCGCTTCTTCAACCCTATGATGAAGCCACAGAATTTTGACATAAGCAATCGTTCTCCCCCATAACACCTGTTCCTTTGTATCTAGGATCTTCACTGGACGCTCTTCATACGTGATATGCTCATCAACTCGCAACTCAGCCCAATCCAGAACATGGCAAGGATTTGGCTCGTACCTCCGAAGCATGGAAACCTGAAGCACGTTGTGCACGGATGCTAACTGAGGTGGAAAAGCCAGGTGGTATGCTACCACGCCAATCCGTTCTAAGATCTCAAAAGGACTAATAAAGCACGGTGATAGCTTCCCGCTGTGGTCAAACCTCATCAAGCCTCTACGTGGCGAGACCTTCAGAAACACATGATCCCCACGACAAACTCTAACGGTCTCCTCCTCTGATCTGCATAACTCTTTTGGCGGCTCTGAACTGTCACCAGACGCTGACGGATCACTACAACCTTCTCAGTAGTCTCACGTACCAAGTCAGGTCCAAAAACAGTGGTCTCACCCACCTCTGTCCAACACATTGGCGATCTACACGGTCTACCATACAGAGCCACATACGGTGCCATTCCAATACTTGACTGATAGTTGTTGTTGTATGCAAACTCTGCCAATGACAGATGGTCCTCCCAGGAACTCCAAAAATCAAGCACACAGGCTCTCAACATGTCCTCTAAAATCTGTATGGTCCTCTAAGACTGACCATCGGTCTATGGGTGAAAAGCTGTGCTGAAAGTCAAGCTCGTCCCCAAAGCAATCTGAAGACTCTGCTAAAAGCGCGATGTAAAGCGCGAGTCTCGATTAGAAATAATTGTCACATGTAAAGACCTGGTATTGTTTATTTTATTCTTTTATATTTTTGATAAGAGAAGAGAAGAAATTAAATTTAGGCTTGGGTACTATAAAATATTACTCACTAACGGTGGACTTAACGGTATGTGAGAGTGAAATGGAGATACATGGTGATGAATGATTTTCATATGGCTAAGTTAATAGAGAAATTCAAATACTTAGATGTGAGTAAGGTTTGAAGTTTGAGTTAAGTTTTGAAAAAATTTGCAAAATTCAGCTTCAGAATTCACCGCTCGAGCGGTGGAGGGTCCGCTCGAGCGGACTATCGGGAAAGTTCGGAATATTTTCGAATGTTGGAGAGATTTTGGGTTGGAATACATATATATTTATATATACACATCAGCCACATGAGGGAAACCCAATCACGTTGCCCACCTTTCTTCTCCTCTTCTCTTCTTCTTTCTCTTCGAGAGAGAGAGAGAGAGAGAGAGAGAGAGTGAAATCCAAACCCACATGAGAAACCCTACCCCTCCACCATAGAAATTGAAGGATTAAAGCTTGATTAAGGGTAACCATGGATGGAAATTAAGCATTGGAGCAAACAGATGGAAGATGGAACACCAAGGAGCCAAGATCTATCAACATCAAATCCCTAGGAGGGAGATTTGAAGAAATCACAAGCTTTCGAGAAAATTTAACGTAGGATCTAGATTATCTCATATGTTTTGCGCAGATTT
Source organism: Heliamphora pulchella (assembly GCA_032270985.1). NCBI lineage: Eukaryota > Viridiplantae > Streptophyta > Magnoliopsida > Ericales > Sarraceniaceae > Heliamphora > Heliamphora pulchella. Next base: position 29,527 of record JAULJZ010111386.1, read on the forward strand.
GGGTTGATATTTTGTGTATATAAGTAGAAATTGAGTCAATTGCATCCTTAATTAACATGTTGGTAGATTTGTGTGTGGGTTGGGTTAGTTTTCATAAAGATGGAAGACTTTTGGGAGATGATTATCTATGAAATTGAAGATTTGTTGTGTTAAAAAGGAGTTTTGAGACTTGAATCTTATGTTTTTTGAGTTAAAATTAAAGATTTGAAGCTTAGTTGTAAAGGCTTATGTGTTTGGAGGTTTGAAACTCAAAACAGAGCAAAATCTGGGGTTTCTCAAGCAACAGCGCGCTCGAGCGGAGCATGCTCGCTCGAGCGCTCACATGGCAGAAGGTTGGGCGCTCAAGGGCCCTACGTTCGCTCGAGCGGACTGACTGCGTAGGGCCAACTTTGTTCGATCATATCTTCCTCATCCGGACTCTGAATTGGATCGCTCTTATACTCAAATCGAAGCCCCGAAAGTTCTCTATCCAACAAGACTACTCTCACACAAAAATTCATTTTGTAAAAAAAGTTATGATCAAAATAGTGAGGGTATGTCAAAAGATTAAAACCATTTTTTACCCGTTTTTAGCCGAATGTTTTAGAAAAACATATTTTCAATTATATTGGCCCTTTTTACTAAATTTCTAGCCCCTTAAGCTAATGGCACACCTATATGTATGTTTAAATTAAGTTGGGAGGCATGCATTGAACTAATTGGTTGAATTTGCTTTTACTGTAAAAGTGGATTGATATATCTGTATATGATGGGTGAATACCTTTAAAAAAAATGATGTGATCTTCTTGCTATCAACCTTATGTTGTTGGTACTTGGTGACATTGAAATAACAATGCGAATTATGAACTATATAATGAAATTATTAACTTGAATTAAAAACCTACTGTTGTATGTGGAACATGCATAATGAGGGGCTGCGGTCCTACGGTGAAAGCCCGCGAAGGTTCAATCATAATGAGGGGTTGTGGTCCTGCGGTGAAAGCCCGCGAATATTTACATTCAAAGGTTAAATGTGAAAATTGAGCACTTGATTCTAATGAACTGTGTAGATTTATGTGAATTAAGTTGGCCTGACAGATCCGCAGTGAAAGACAGAAAACTTGCGCAAGAAGGGGACCACATGTCCACGGGTTAGTCCCCGAAATGTGGAATTGTGTCGTGGTGAATTATAAAGTTACCTATTACCCAATGGTTTCGCGTAGCCTATTGGGATTAATAGGGTGGAATTTCTATAAACTGCACCCGACGACCGTTCATTAAAGGTATAAGGTTTTGTGAAAATCGAAAAATAAAATGAGTAATTTATGGATGGAAAAGCAAACGGATAAATGGAGACTAATTTGTGTGCGTGAGTGTGTGTGTTAAATAGAAGAAATGATTTGGTAAAAATGTGCATTTTTATTTCGGTTACACCCATCGCACCTCACAAATCATGCATTAGATACGAGTTAATCTTTATCCTACGAGTTTCGGCTCAAGTATATATATCAAACACTTTCAGGTTCCAAAGAGCGGGGAGGCACTAAAGCTTTGGATGCCTTTGGGAGGGACCAGTAGACAAAGCTACATTGTCTTTTGTTTATGTTGTACATGTGGTTAATGAAAATGATGTAATGAAAGTATTATTGAATGTTGAATGTATGTTATCTCAAACCTTTGGGAAAAACTTGAGAATGTAATTTTGAAACTTCAATCGTATGCTAAATTTGTTTAATGTATGTTCAATATTTCTTATGTCTTGGAGTATTACCCTTGGACAGAGTTTATGTATATCATGTTTTGGGGTTAGTTCACGGACCTGGGTTTGGGTCGTGACATCACAGGTACTCCATGTAGTCGGACTATCTCTCAGATGTATAATCTGCTTAGTCTGCCCACTAGATCTCTTACTCGAATAGGAAGGAAGTGCACATACTTTGTCAACCTATCAACCACAACCCAAATAGCATCATATCCCGCCGGCGATCGAGGAAGTCCAGATACGAAATCCATCGTTACATTCTACCACTTCCACTCAGATATAGGCAAAGGTTGCAACAATCCTGTCGGTCTTTGCTGTTCCACTTATACCTGTTGACAAGTAAGACACCGAGACACAAATCAGATCACGTCCCTTTTCATTTCGGTCCACCAGAACTGACGGCGCAAATCATGATACATCTTCGTGCCTCCTGGATGTACTGCAAGACGTGAATGATGAAACTCATGTAGCACCTCAGCACGGCACGACTCTGGCAGAAACAGTCGCCCCGTCAGCCTCAAACTCTGATCTGAACCCACCGTCCATCCTGTTGTGTCCTCCCCACTAGCAATGCAGTCCCGTATCATCTAAGCCTCATGATCGGTTTGCTGAGCCTCTAACACGTGTGCAACTAAGGCGGGCTGTGAAGCTACTGAATACAAGGTCGCACCTGCCCCTGTCTCTCCGAGACACAGATCAAACTCCCCAACATCCCCAAGCATATCCCATTCTTGTATAGCCACAGAAGCTAACAAACCATGAGATCTCCTACTGAGCACGTTAGCTACGAAATTTGCCTGTCCCGAGTGGTACTGTAAATCAAAGTCGTAGTCTCCCAATAACTCCATCCATCGTCGCTGGCGAAGATTCAAGTCTTTCTGCGAAAGTAAGTATTTTAAGCACTCGTGATCAGGGAAAACCTTGAAGTGCTCACCATATAGATAATGTCGCCACGTCTTCAAGGCAAAGATCACGGCTGCTAACTCCAGATCATGTGTAGGGTAGTTCTTCTCATGTGTCTTCAGCTGTTGCGAGCCGTAAGCTACAACCTTACCTCCCTTCATCAATACACATCCCAAACCATCGTGGGACACATCACAATATACAGTATATCCCAGGCCTCGCTCTAGAATAATCAACACTGGTGCACTGGTCAATCTCTTCTTCAGCTCCTGGAAAACTGACTCACAAGACTCGCTCCATACGAACGTAACTCCCTTCCGTGTCAGGCGCGTCATAGGTGCTACTAACTAAGAAAAATCCTTGACTAACCGCAGAAAATAACCTGCTAAACCCAGAAAACTGCGGATCTGCAAGTGTTGGGAATGTATACTGAAAAATCATACTTTTTATGTATTTTATTCTAGATCTCTGGCATATTAATGAGAAGCATTTGAGAAGATTTTGCATTCGTGGTTTCATATTTATATTTGTGATGAATGAATGCATAGTCCGCATATTCTGTCCAATATTTAACTCGGTGCGTGCTGCACGGAAGATCGGGTCAAAAATTTTGACAGATTATACAGGTAGGCTCACAATCGCAATGGACCCGGACATTCCATTGGTACGATTGTAGTACATCGTT